>CM035440.1:17867354-17909854 GCA_020310875.1 Ceratopteris richardii | reverse complement strand
CGACCCGACATTGGTGAACCCGACGTGAAAATCGGCTTGCGACTCAGACAGGTATTATCAGTTTGCAATGCATATACATTCATACGCTTTTACATCAGTGCAGCTGCGTCTTCATCCCTGGAAGCTGTGGCATTTACGTGAGCTTGCAATCTTCTTGGTGTCGAGGGCTAGTCTGGTGACCTGAGTGCCTCCACAAAGATTGGCAAGTAGGAGAACCTCGTCTCGCCACCCCTTTCATCAACAATTGAAGAACACAACGTTCGCACCCATTTTAGCAAACTATGTATTTAGGTTTTGATTCAAATCAATAAATGTATTGAATTTCACAAAAAGCACTTTTGAGCCTCATCTTCGAGCAGTTGGTATAATTTCTTTACTCTTACATTCTTGCATACATAATTGTATTTAAGGTTGAATTATTGGTCTAGGTTGAAGGCAACTGTGCGTTAATCATAGCTTTACTTGAAGCATATTGGCATAGTATAAACTTAACAAACTGGACTCTAACGGAATTTCAAAATTAGTAGCTGAACATAAGGAAAGAGTAACAAAAGAAGTTCAGGATATAGTTAGAATTGTTCAAGCTAGGTCAAAACAAACTTCAAAAATGGACGAGCTATTTCAAACTATGATGCACGAGACGCAAGGACAAAAAGTAGTTGAAAAGTTATTAAAGGATAAAGGGAAATTTACTGGTATGAATGTTACAAATTATTTAGACACGTTTGAGGAATTAGCTAAGTTACACAGTTTACCTGAAACAAAGTGGAAATCCTATCTTGGACGTCTGGCCATAGGTACTGTAAAAGCTATTATGGATATACATGACAATAAGGAATGGGATAAGTTTAGAAAAGAGTTGCATAAGGAATTCTACTTAGAAGACTACAGTCAACATAGTAGAGAAGGATTTATGAAATGGATTAGTTCACCTAAGCCTCACATTTCGTTAACTCAACTCCATAGTGAATTTATGAAAAGATTCTCTCAATTACCTGAACAGGATAGAGTTGCCCTTACCCCAGATATCATTTTATATTTCCTTAAAATCTTGACTCCAGATATAAGGGTAGAGGTTGAGCGTAGGCTTGAAGAACCGGGAAAGAAATATGGGCTTACAGATGACTGGGGTGTAGTGAAAACTGTAGTTGAGGCGGTTGCTCACATGAACCAACGTAAAACACTCCTTTATGATTCGATGTCTCAACCATCCTCCAGTTTTCCTCCGATTCAGGCAACTAGGGATACACATATAGATTCAAAAGTTGAGCCTACAACATCCACATCTAGAGTACCAACCGAGTTACAATTTGAGATTTTGTTTAACAAGTTGGACAATATGATGCATATGCACGAGAATATGTCTAAAGAGGTAGCGGCTTTGCAGAATGTGGTATATGCTTTAAACCTTCAAGATAAATCTGCAATGCAAGCTCATCCGACTATTTATCCTCAACCAGTAAATGCTCCAAATCCACCATTAGTAGCTCAGAATCATCCATTAGTACCTCCTAATCCACCTTTTATACCTCCTAATCCTCGAGTTGTACCCCAACCAATTCCTCAACCGATTCCTCAAGCATTTAACCAAAGAAATTTCAATGAAAGGCGAAATGCCAATGTGAGGAGATGTATCTGGTGCGATGCCACAGATCATTTGACTTACACATGTGAAGCATTGAAAGATGCGAAAGAGAAAAGACTTGTAATTGATATTGACAAGCGATTGTGCGACTATAGAACACATTTACCCTTAGCTGCCAATTGGGGAAAGGGAGGGATGCAGAAGCTGTATGAAAACCTTTCTGAGTCTTCGAAATCTGCTTCTGCTGTTAAACTAGAATATGTTGATAGTGACTCTGATTCCGAACAAACAAGGGAAACAAGGAACTACTCAATTGAAGCTTTGATAAAGGCGAGAGATGATATTATGCAGAAAACTGCGTGGAACTCTCCTGTTGATCAATTCTCGATATATTCGCATATTGCGAATGTTGAAGAGAAAAGAAAGAGGGATGATGAGCAAGATACAAATGATTCAGGTAGACGAATGACTAGAAGTAAGATGAGAGATGAGCCGAAGCCTAAGAAAGTTCAGTTTGAACAAGGCAAAAGTTCTAAAACAAATGAGGAGCGAAGAAAAGAAATTAGGGAGGGTAAACAACCTGTGTTTAGTGAGCCAATTCAAACATCAGACAAAGTAGAGCAAATTCCTAGAACTGAAACAAAACCTGAAGAGAAACCAGAAAAGAAACCAAAACGAGTACCGAAAGCAATTCTTATTTCTGAACTTGAACAAAAAGTTGATTCGAAAGAAATATTGTATGACATCTTATTAAAAAGTGCAGTAACAATGACTTTAGAACAAATCTTCTCAATAGCAAAAATTGAATTTAAGGAAAACTTTATTAAACTAATTAAAAGGAAGAGATTCCCTCTGTCACAAGAGGTAGAGATGCAAGATGTTGCCGATGTAACTCACTTGATTCATGAATCTCTTTCTTTGGACTCAGAAGATGAAGAAGATAATACCTGTAATGTGAACAAAAATTTCTTAGGGCCGATTGTACCAGATGACGAAACAAAAAACTCAGAGAGTGATTTTAGAAAAAGTTTTTGGGCGAGAGGCACACCGGAGATTAAAGTTAACTTAGGAGATCAGAAGAGATCATATTCTGCTTTAGCCCTAATTGACTCTGGGTCTGAAATCAATGTGATTTCAAAAGGATTATATGATAAGTTTAAATGGCCTATTGATAAAAATCACGGCTGGATAATGCGAACCGTGGACAATGGTTATGGATCACTCCTAGGAGCATGTGCCAACATACCTCTAATGATAGGTGGAATCTCTGAGACATTCCACTTTTTCATTCAGGACAACTGCTCTTATGAAATTATCTTAGGTCAACCATTTATATGTGAAGCCAGAATGGAGACTAAAGTAATAGATGACGGCTCAGCATACGCAAGAATTAGATCTAAAGATGATCTACAATCGCTCCAAGTTATGATAGTCAGCCCAAACCATGTACGAAATAGGGAGCAAATTAGGAAGACGCCCATCCGTTCTCATGAAAAGATACGTGAAGATCATATGCCTCTTCGTGAGTTTGGAACTTATTATGATCAAAATTTTGCCTAGATGCCACTGTTGAGCGAGACAACGGTGGTTCTTGGTTTGATGTCTCGCACCCATCTGTAGATACTTTAGATAGTTTTTCTTTATATTTCCCTTCATCATATTTGCAATTCAGTCATTATAAACAAATTCCTAAAAAAATTATAAAACATTATGAAAACTTTTATAAAGACAAAGGATTCATTTCATCTGATGAACACATTGAAAACGTAATTGAAACTTTATCTTCAAACTCATTGATTGAAGAACTTCAAAATATTTTGCATGAAAAAGAAAATTTTAGATTTGTACTTTTAAATTCTATTGAGGAATATGATTTGGTTATTAAATTTGTCATGAGTAATGAAAAGGAAGCAAAAGTAAATACAAAATACAAAACCGTTGATAAAAAAATTAAACCGATTGCCCAATCATTACCACGAGAGAGTGAAGAGAAGTTTAGGAAAGTTACCAATGATCCTTATTTAAGAGAGCGCACAAATATAGGTCATACCTTCACAGAAGAAACTTTAAAGCTAATCAAGATAGGAAATGATGAAAATTTTTTGGTACCCGAGGAATGTGAACTATTTTAAAGAGTGATTAGAAAGCATGGAAAGGAATTTTCTTTATATTCCCATGAGATAGGTTGTGCAGACCCAAAAATTGTACCACCAATGATCATCTTTACAGTGCCTCACATTCCATGGAATCTTCGACCCATACCTGTTCCGAAAGCCCATTTACCAGAGTTAATGCCGCTTCTTAAGAAAAAGATTCACATGCGAATTTTAGAGCCATCGTCTGCACCCTACTCAAATAGGTGGTTTACTGTTCCGAAGAAAAATGGCAAGTTACGGTTCATTCAAGATTTACAACCTGTTAACAAGGTTACTATTAGGAATGTAGGTACTGGGCCCATTGTAGGAGAATTCGCTGAAGCCTTCGCTGGTCATGCCATTTACTCAATGGGAGACTTGTATTCTGGCTACGATCAATTTCAGCTTGCTATTGAAAGTAGAGACATTACGACCATGAAAACTCCTTTAGGCTTAGTTCGCATGTGCACTTTGCCGCAAGGAGCTACTAACTCAGTAGCGCATATGATGAACGCCATGAATTCAGTATTACATGACTTCATTCCTAATATAGCCATGCCATTTATTGATGACATTCCTATTAAAGGATGTATTGAGAATGCGAAAGATGAAACTTTAGATTCCTCTGGCTGCAGGAAGTTTGTAGTAGATCATATCTCTGACTGTGAAAGGATTTTCCAGAGATTTGAAGAGGTTGGTCTCACATTCTCCATTGAGAAATCCGTTTTTGGTGTCAATGAGGTACTTATAGTTGGGAATTTATGTGGACATTACGGTCGGAGGCCATATCCACCTAAAGTCGACGCTATAAACAAGATTTCTGAAACCTGTAGTAATATTAGTGAGGTAAGACGATTCCTTGGTGCTTGTGTGTTTTATGCCATCTGGATCCCACACTATGCACATGTTGCAAACTGTCTTTATGCTTTACTAAGGAAGAATCGAAAGTTTCTTTGGACTGAAGAACACTCAAAAGCTATGAAAAAGTTAAAGAAATTACTTCTTGAAGCTCCTATTTTAAAGCGAGTAGATTATACTGATCAAAAGCCTATCATTTTAATTGTTGATACGAGCCCTATAGGAATAGGATGGGTTATTGGTGAGGACGATGAAGAGGGAAATAGGTATGCTGTGAGATTTGGAGCAAAGATTTTACACGATACGCAAAGAAATTATCCGCAAATTAAACGAGAACTATGGGGTTTAGTCACGGCATTAAAATCCGATAAAGAATATTTTATAGGTGCAAATGCAATAGTTGAGACAGATTGTCTACCTCTGATTGGAATGATTACAAACTGTTCATCAACCGACATTGCCATGCTTAGATGGATTTCATACATCAAGTTTATAAATCCTGTTTTGATACATATTGCAGGTAAATCTAATCCTGTGGCTGATATGCTTTCTCGAGCTAGATTTGATAATGAGGAAGAAACAGAATTAGAAATAAATGCAATTAATTATGATTCTAAAGCATACGCATATGAACAGTTTAATATTGAAGAATACGAAGGAGAGTGGCAGGATATTGGAAAGTATTTAAGTACTTTGGTTAGGGCACCTTCATGGTCTTCAAATAGATTTCGGAATATTAGGAAAAGAGCTTACAACTTTTTTCTGAAAGATGGTTTCATTTGGAGACATGCGAGGGGAAAAATTAGATTGCCACAACGAGTACTAGGTACTAAGGATCTTCAGTTACAAGTCATGAAGACTATGCATGATACTTTATGGGCAGGACATAAAGGTTTTGTAGCTACGTATGAAAAAATTAGAGAAGGATACTGGTGGCCAGGGATTTATGTTACTGTTAAAAATTATGTGAATACATGTGACGTATGTCAGATTCATTCCTCAGTCAAACATAGGGATCCGTTGCATCCTACCTATCCACCATGCATCCATTATAAATGGGTTGTAGACTTAGTTACCATGCCCAAAGGTATCAATAAGATGAGATATATAGTCTTAGCACGTGAAGATCTTACGAATCATGTAGAAGGCCGAGCTTTAAGATCTAAGACAACCTTGAATGTATGCAATTTTCTTCTTGAGGATGTCATTTCACGATTTGGTTATGTAGAAAAGGTAGTGGCTGATAGGGGAGAGTTAGATGCACAGGAGGCTAGAGAATTCTTTGCGAGGCATGGAATTCGCTTAGCCCTTACTACTGCTTACAACCCTGAAGCTAATGGGAAGATTGAGCGAGGGCATTCTCCTATTATTAAAGCAATTTCCAAAGCTTGTAATGGAGAAATTAAGAATTGGCCAACTTATCTGCCATTTGCGTTGTGGGCCGATAGAATGACCTGCACTAGAACGACGGGGTATATGCCGGCAGAGTTGATGTATTGCCAGAAACCAATTTTCCCTGTGCATACGCAAATTCTTACTTGGACTACTTTACCATGGGAAGATAATTTGTCAACAGAAGATTTATTAGCTCTGCGAATCCAGCAACTAGAGCAAGGGAATGAACGTTTAGAAGAGGCTATAGTTAAACTAAAAGATTCTCGATTGAAAAACAAGAAGTATTTTGATAAATCACATAGGTTAAGGCCAAAGCCGATTTATGTTAATGATTGGGTTTTACTGTATGATAGTACGTTTGATTCTCAGTATGATGCCCGTAGAAAACTTAAAAGACGTTGGTTTGGACCTTATGTGGTAGTCAAAACCTATGATAATGGAACGTATGCCTTACGCGAATTAGATGGCACGCCTCTTAAAAACTTAATTGCTGGCAAAAGAATTAAATTATTTAAACAAAGAGATGATGAAATGTATGAAGTAATGTTTGATGATGAGCATGATTAATTATGTATGAATGAATTTCTTTAGTGTGGGTTTCTTTTGCAGGAAAACCAAGAGAAGATTTGAATATGAAATTTAATAATTTTGCGTGTCTAGCTGTTGCTGGTTGAGTTCTAACAGGTCTTTGAAGAACAAATTAAGATGCATAAAGATGAAGCAGATTGAAGATGAAGTTGATTTTAGGTCGTATTTTTCTTTGTCATACAATTTTGATTTATGTATTTTCTTTGCATTCATATAAAACTAATTGATAAAATCTGGAATGAAGAATATTAATTTATAAAGGACTCTATTTAACCATATTAGGGAAATAAACATAATTTATATTTCTACATTTATAGATTAAGTGAGATTTGTTAAAAATAGAAGGATTTGTAGTTCATTTAGATAACGAAAGTAGTTGTATATATGTAGGAGCATATTGTTGCATGATACATGTCTGTGAAAACCTAGATCTTTCTTGTCCATGCAGCTAGATCCTTAGCTCGGATTAAGGGGTTAAGCCTTTCCCCTTTAAAACAAAAAAGTAGCGAAAAAAAAAAAAAAAGAATATTGACATTGAAGTTATAACTTCTTCCACCCCAAAAAGGTATTTACATTTATTATCGATATGAAGTTTACATCATATTTATATGAAGAAAACTAGTTGTAAAAAAAACACATCTAGTGATTAAAATTGGGCATACAAGGCGGCTGTCTGTCCAAGTAGATTTAGTAGATTTCTTTGGCATGCTTGATCGCTCATATGTGAATGCATATATACGACGAAACCTGCATTTGAATGAATGAAAACGAATTCTGTTTTAAACTAATCTTTACATAGTTTATAAATGGATGAAATGTCAATTAATGTTTGTTGACTGAAAAGGTTAATAGTTTACCTTTATACTTTAATATGTTTCATTGCTAGATTTAATTTTAATGAAACCTCATGTGCATGTTGAAAAGATTAAAAATTTGATAAGTTAAAAGATGTTTATAAAAAGAATTGATGCTTTTCTATGATTTAATTTCAGGATAATCATTGAACATGCTGCTTCCCTCAATCTGCAAGTTGGCCCATCGAGGACGATGTGCAGGTTTGGTGGCGGTGGATGTCGGGAAGATTTACATCTTCCAGTTGATGACCAGAGAAAATGAAAACAACTTAATTGGTGAATTCTAAACCTCTTTTTCACTGTTGAACAATTGTTCTGGATTGAATTAACTATTTTTGAAGTGTTTGCAGGTACAAGAAATGATGAAGAATATGTGTTCATATTAGGGTTACCCTAATTACTCATTTAATGAGTGTTTTAAATTGATACATATAAGACATATGAGTATATACCCCTAGGGTTTCATAAGTTTATATAAGTTAAGTTAGTAGGATTAATCCAAAGGATCTTAAATGGTTTCATTGAGTTAATGTTAAGGGTTTAGATGATTTATCATGGGTTAGAGATAGGGTTTAGAAGGGTTTTAAAGGGTTTTCATGAGTTTCTGATGGGTTTAAGTAGGTTTTCTAGGGTTTCAGAATGTTTTAAAGGTTAAAACAATTAATATTTAATAAAATTAATCTATATCTAAACATTGGTTCAATAATAAAAATTAAAATATGGTTTAATTAATTATTTAATCATGTATGTGCAATTAAATCCTAAGGTTTAATTAAAACTTAAACTAAGGTTAATTTAAATGATTTATTTAATTAAGAAAATTAAGGTAATAGAATAAAATAATAATTGAAGTGGATAATTAATGAGCGGTGTATGTGAGTGTTGTTTAAAGTGTGGTGTGGGTTAAGTGTGTAACTAAAGTGGTTAAAGTGAATAGTTTCAAAGTGTGGTAGTTGTGAGTGCAAGTTAAAAGAGTGGTAGAAAAAAAATATGCATTTAAAGTGTAAAAAAGGTGTGTACAAAGAGTGGTGAGTGTGAGGGTAATTAAAAGAGAGGTGTGAGAAAGTTAATTAAAGTGTGGTGAATGTTAATGGGAAAAAGTGAGGATGAGGAAATAAAGTAAAATCAAAGGAATGGTTTACAAATGAGTTGTGTGTGTATATATATGAGTGTGTTGATCTAGTTTTTCCTAATGTTTTTTTGCAGGTACTGTCTCCTGCTCTTTACTTTCTTCTGTTTCCCCTTCTTTCTCATTAGACCCTCCTCGTGCTCGGGATATTGAGCCGTCATGTCCTGCTGTGTATTATGATTTTTGATGTTGATTGTTCGGCTCGAAGCATGCCCATGCCTATTCCGTGGCTTGGTCTGAGTCCCTGCAGTAGTGTGCGTGTATGATGTGACGTGTGTGTGTATGTGTGCTGTGTGTGTGTACGTGTGATGTGTGTGTGTGTGAGTGAATGGTTTCCCCTCCCCTCTCTCCTCTGTCTGCAGCACGCGACAACGCGCAGCAGAGAGAGAGAGAGAGAGGGAAAGAGAGAGAGAGAGAGATCTCCCTCTTTGGCGCTGCACGCGGCAGCGTGCAAAGAGAGAGAGAGAGAGAGAGAGAGAGAGAGAGAGAGAGAGAGAGAGAGAGAGAGAGAGAGAGAGAGAGAGAGAGAGAGAGAGAGAGAGAGAGAGAGAGAGAGAGAGAGAGAGAGAGAGAGAGAGAGAGAGAGAGAGAGAGAGAGAGAGAGAACGGTAGAGAGAGAGAGAGAGATGGGCGCAGAGAGAGAGAGAGAGAGAGAGAGAGAGAGAGAGAGAGAGAGAGAGAGAGAGAGAGAGAGAGAGAGAGAGAGAGAGAGAGAGAGAGAGAGAGAGAGAGAGAGAGAGATCGGCGCAGCGAGAGAGAGAGAGAGAGAGAGAGAGAGAGAGAGAGAGAGAGAGAGAGAGAGAGAGAGAGAGAGAGAGAGAGAGAGAGAGAGAGAGAGAGAGAGAGAGAGAGAGAGAGAGAGAGAGAGAGAGAGAGAGAGAGAGAGAGAGAGAGAGAGAGAGAGAGAGAGAGAGAGAAGGAAAGAGAGAGAGAAGGTAAACATAAATGTTTATGCATATCCATGAGTTATATAAGTGTACATGTATGCATATAAATGTGTGTTTATACATGGCATTATGTATGTGAATAGAAGTAAGTATGTATGCATTTATGCTTGTAGGATAGCATATTTATGTGATGCATGAGCATGTGTGCTATCATTTACAAAAGAATGTATAAGCATCTGTTAGATGTTGTGGTTAATATGTTAGTGTGTGTGTATATATATAATAGTAAATGCTATGGTTAGTATGCATATATGTACATATGCATGGGAATAAATATATGTTTGAAAATGAATGAATGAGCATAGGTTAATGTGTGCATTATTGTGTTCATTCGCATAGGATTAAGTGCTTAAGAACATGTTAGTATGCCTAAATTAAATGTTAGCATGTGCATGTGTGTAATGTTAGCATGCATGTGTGTTAGTATGTGTGTATTACCATATATTAGCATTTGAAAGCATGAATGTAAAGTGCATTAGTATGTATGAGTGTGAATGTATGCATTAAATGTAAATGCTTTAGTCTATGCTTTAATGTATGTGAATTATTTCTTTTATGTTTCTTATTAATTTTTTGTAATATTACTAATGGCTAATGTTTTTTTGCAGAAACGTTGCAGATTACAATCAGTTAAAGCGAAGTACAAGCAGTTGAAGTGAACCGGCAGATTGAAGATCCATTTAAACCTTATATCTCCATTTAGTCATTTACCCGATTGCTTAGACATTTATCCAATTATCTAGACTTTACATTTGTATTAGCTTATTAATTCATTTATTCAAATCAGTTTAGCATCATATTGTTTCTATTAGTTCTTTCATGTATTCCGATTTATACCATGAATCTGAAAACAGTAGTAATGATAGCATTGAACATACAACCGAATCATTAGTGTCTTTATCTTATGAACAATGTTTAACTACATTCCTAGCCTTTTCTTCCATTACATCTTTTGAATCATAAAAGTGGTGAAGATTTATTTCCACCAACTTTAGTTAGACAAACTCATCCAAAACCATTAGAAGCTACAGTGGAAGAGATAGTTAAAGATCAGATAACCGAAGAGTCATTATTTTTTAACACTCAAACAGATAGCTATTGCCAGATATAAAGCAGCTTGTCCCTATGGTCCTTAGTCTGAGTCCGCTACAGACACCCTGCGTGTGCCGAACGATTTAGGCGGATGACTTGATCCACCATCCGAGCATCCCTCACGACCCGACAACGCGATGAGTAGAGGTTTGAAAGGTTTCTGCTCATGCAGGAAGTACAATTTTGAAAAGCTAGGATGCATGACCATTTCTTAAGGACTCTACTATTCGAAGTTGATCAATTGTTCTTTTCTATAATTCTAAGTTGGATCATGCTACAAGAAAATTCAAAGTCTAATGGTTTGGTCCGTATTGGACTTAAGCATAGATTGGTTCGACAAGTTTCTAGTTCTAGACTCTTGCTCAAACATCGATTAAAAATCCAATCAATGGGTCAAAGCTTTGGTTGTTCAGGCTGCCTTCTATGTAATCAATTATTAGTCCGTCGCCCATGTCTACAGGGTTTGCATGATTTTTATGACATATATTCTTGGACTTGCATTCATTATTATGATCATTCCATTCTTCCATCATGTTATCGTGCCACCTTGCTTGTTTAAAAACTCCCTGCTTTGCGATCACCTGCTATTGTGTTTGCATGTTTGTCTGTGCTAGTAGTGAACTTTGTGAGCATTTGGCTTTTCTGCACTCAAGCAATCATGAACATCTTAGCACCCTTTGAACCACTCTGATGCCTTGCATACTTTTATCTTCCACAGTGAGAAGCTACTTCAGCACATCCCGTTGCAAAGAGCCTTATGAAGTATTTCGATGGTGATGCACCATAGTGCACTCTCCTTCTTGTGAGATCCATGATGATATCCTCAGAGTAGAAAAACCAAGCTCCAAGCACCACACGTAGTACTCCACAGAGAGGCTGTAGAATATGTAGAAAAACACAGTACACAGGGACCACCAACATAGATATCTTAGGTCTAACAAATGCATTAAAAGTTATAGTCTATTGTTGACCAGGCCACTATATGTTTTTATTAAAGAACATATGCAAAAGTGTACGGTGGCCATTTGGCCTTTAACATGGACACCAATAATAATGATCTCCTACTAAGGGCCAATATGGCCAAAGTAACTATGAGAGAAAAAAATGAAGAATGATAAAGAGTACCTAAGTGTACATATGCAAAGTATACCTCCCACCTGATGGGCGTGTTAGACAATATAGAAGTGTTAGTGTAAGATCATGAATCAAGTAACCCTCATCAAGTGACAACAGTGTCAAAAGCTATTCTGTGGTAGTGCTTTCGTCAAAGGAGCTACAACATATCTCAAGCAATGCATTCAATGGCTAAGCAATCTCTAATGAAGTGATACCTCACCTCAATGTGCTTCGTCTTTGCATGATAGACTGGATTCTTAGCCAAAGCAATGACACTCTGACTATCACTGAGTAAATGAGGCACACGTTGAGGTAGACCCATATCAAAAGCAAGATGAGAAAGCTACAATGCTTCCTTACATGCCTCAGTTGATGCAACATACTCTGCCTTTGTGGTGGAAACAACTATACATTCTTGAAGATGAGATCTCAAAGAGATAGCACCTCCAACAAAATGAAAAATGTACCGTGATGTAGACTTATGTTTGTCTACACAACTAGCATAGTCAAAATCTGTGTAGCCAATAACGGATGCTTTCCCTCTACCTAAGCGTAGACACTTATCCTTAGTGCCACTGAGATATCTCAGAATCATCTTGAATGCTTTGCAATGTTTCTTGCCAAGATTAGACATATATCTGCTCACAACTCCCACTGCAAATGCAATGTTTAATCTCATAGCTACCACAACATACATGAGACTACCGACAATAGATTAATAAGGAATTTTGGTTGTGAATTCCTTTTCCTCATCAGATTTGGGGCAGTCATCCTTGCTAAATTTCACATATGTGGGTAAAGGTTTACTCAATGTCTTTCCACCCTGCATATTGAGCCTATGAAGTACTTTGGATATGTACTCACTTTGAGAAAAGTATATTCATCCTTTACTCATATCACAAGTAATGCACATGCCAAGAATATGTTTGACCTCCCCCAAATCCTTCATATCAAATGTTTGACTCAACTTCTTCTTGCAAATTGACAAGTCATAAGAGGACTTCCCAACAATCAACATATCATCGACATAAAGTATCAAGCATATCAAGCTGCCATCTGAGCATCTCCTTGTGTAGAGACAATGATCCTCATTGCTTTGAGAATAGCCTTGAGACTTCATAAAAGCATAAAAATTTTGGTATCATTGCCAATGGAACTATTTAAGTCCCTATAAGATCTTCTTGATCTTGCAAACTAGACTCTCTTTGCAAGGAACTACATAACCCTCTACTTGTTCCATGTAGATCTCATATGTAAGATCTCCATGCAAGAAAGAACTTTTCACATCCATTTGGATTAGCTCTAAGTCCTCCATTGCAACAAATCCAAGAAACATGTGAACAGTAGTCATTTTGACCAATGGAGAGAAGATATCCTCAAAATTAACACCACTTTGTTGCTTAAAACCCATTGCAACAAGTTGTGCTTTATACTTTGGAGGAGCACTATCTAATGTGAGTTTTAGCGTATATACCCATTTACATGGTAAAGCTTTTACGCCCTTTGGCAAAGGTACTATATCCCAAGTACTATTCTTGTGAATAGAATCCAAGTCACTCTTCATAGCATGCTCCCACTTGACATGATCTATCATGTGCATAGCCTCTTTGTAGCAAGAAGGCTCATAGCATCTTTTAGCATAACTAAATCCAAAGTTAGAAGAATTCTATCAAGTGGATGTGAGAAACATGTAGAGAGTCTCAATGGTTGCTAAATAGGAATGTTTGCGGACTGATTTGATCAGACATTCTCTTGAACATCCCTACGTGCAACATTTATGCATGCTAACTAGAGGAATAGTATCCTCAAACACCACTCTTCTCACTTCAACCTCCTTAGTGGGCTGTTTATGCATCTTAGTCTCATTGAAAATGACATCACTACTTTTGATCACTGATCGTGTTTCAGGATACCATAAGCAATATCCAAATTGTCCTTCTCAAGCATATCCAAGAAAAATGCATGTCTTTGACTTATGGTCCGATTTTTCTCTAAGATTCTTGGGTATATGAACATATGCTTCACATCCGAAAACTTGAAAATGATCATAATATGGTGGCTTCCCTATCCATAACTCCTGTGCCACTTTCAAACCTTTGGCAGTACAAGGTGAAAGGTTAATCACATGAACTACAATCAATACTGCTCCTACCCAAAAGCCTTGTGAAAGGTTTGCATGATGTAGCATAGAAACTACTCTATCATGAATAGTTATATTCATCCTTTGAGCTACACCATTTTGTACTAGGATATAAGGAGTTGTAAACTCTCTATGAATTTCTCTATACTGATAGTAAAGGCTGAACTCATGTGAGGTATAATCACCCCCATTATCTGAATGTGAAGCCTTAAGCTTAACTCCTTTTTCAGCCTCAATTGTTGGAAGCCATTTTTTGAAGGTAGGGAATACCTCATCCTTTGCTTTGATAGGATATACCTAGACTTTTCTAGTAGCATCATCCATGAAAGTGACAAAATAAAGAGAACCACCTAATGACCTTGTGGGCATAGGACCACACACATCTGTATGAATGAGACCAAAAGGCTGAATTGAAGAGCCAATGTGCATATTGTGCACATTCCTAGTTTTATTTCCATATTGACAATGCTCACAAAATGAAAAATTAGAGAAAGATTACAAAGGTAAGTAGCCAGAACAAGAAAGATTTTCCATTCCACTACATGATATATGGCCCAAACGGCCATGCCAAATACAATCCATAGGTTGTTTCGTAATAGCTAGCAAGTGTTCTTTCTATGATACAAATAAGGATAAAGTGAGAAAACTTTTCCTGCTTTTGCACTAACCCTATTTCCCTATGATATGCAAAAGAACTGAGCATAGAAAACCACGTTATAACCAAGGTCATCAAGTTGACCAAGTGACATCAAACTATGTGATAACTGAGGTACATGGCATACATTATGCATAGTAAATTTTGAACCATCAATGAACTGCACAACCACATCTCCAATCCCCACAACTTCATATTGGTAAGAGTTACCAAGTCTCACGATACCAAGAGACATGCTGCATAATTAGAGAACCATTCTTTGTGTGTTGTCACATGGAAAGAAGCACCTAAATCTAGCATCCATGTGTGGGAAAGAGAATCAGCCATAAGAGCCTCAATTGGCACAGTGCTATCAAGTGTCAACACATCAGCATCATCAGAAATATCATTAATCTCTTCAATCTTCATAGTCGAAGTAGATGGTGCAGGTAGCTATTTAACATGCTCATCAACATTTTGTCTTTTACCTTTAGCATTCTTTAATGCATAAAAATCTTTCTTCATGTGTCTTTTTCTTATAAAACTAATGGAACTAGATATCCCTCTTCCTTGATCTACTTCTACTCTTATTCAATTGACCATTTTTTTCCTTGTTCTTGTTCCTACTACATTGCTGATTCTTTCTTTGGTAAGAATCACGAACATACACTGATAAAAGCAAGTCCAAAAATAATAAAGGAAAGGCAAAGAAAGTGGATGATGAAGCAGGTACATATCAAGTTAACTATGCAGGTAGAGGAAGACATGGCAGAGGTAGAGGAAGAGGAGGTAGACAAAGCAAGGGGAGATCCCAAGACTCCAACTCATGTTCTATTTGTGGATTAACTAATCATACAACTGAAAATTGCTTTAGGAATTCCAGGAATCAAAGAGGCAGAGGATACAATAGAGGAAGTTATGGCTACTCAAGAGGAAGGTTCAACAATTATCATGGAAGCTACAACAACTACAATCATTCAAACTATCAAGGAGGCTACAAAGGAAGGAGAGACTTCAATAACTACACAGAAGACTCAAACAAAGAGGATTAATTATTGATCATGAACATGGCTATGCCACAAGGTAAATTTGATGAGCCTGTTTTCTACATAGATTTAGGTTGTTCAAATCATGTGGCTGGAAATGTGGCACTCCTATCAGATTTAGAAGATCCAAGGAATAAGCATGAGGTACAAACAGGAGATGATACAAGACATCTTGTGGAGAAAATAGGCAATGTCAAAGCACCGGATGGAAACATCAACCTACTCAGTAAGGTACTCTATGTCCCTATGATGCCAAAGAATTTGATAAGTGTTGGGCAGATAGTAGAGAAAGGGTTGCAAGTCAGGTTCACAAAAGCAAGAGCATTTGTTGAAGATCCAAGTCAAGGATTCAGAAAAATTGGAAAAGGTGAAAAGACAGGTAGATTGTTCACATTTGAATTACAAGACACTAGAAACATTGCTCTCTTTAATTATGGTAGTCAGACACTCACAGAATTGGAAGTATGGCACAAAAGGTTAGCACATATTGGTGAAAGGTCATTAAAGCAAACTTGCAGGGACCAAAGTGTACTTGGACTCCCTAATTTGTCAAAACAACATATGATTTATAAGTGTAGTGCATGTCAATTTGGAAAGTCTCATAGGTTACCATTTATGAAGAAATGTTATATGCATGGAGATCTCTTGGAGTTGGTTCATACAAATGTATGGGGACCTAGCAAGGAAGCTTCAATATCTAGATCAAGGTATTATGTCTCCTTTATTGATGATTGCATCAGATGGACTATCCTATTCTTTATGAAACACAAAGATGAAGTTTTTTCATGTTTCAAAAGATATTTGGCTCTTGTGGAGAATCAAACAGGTAAATCACTAAAAAGGCTAAGGTCAGAGGGAGGGAGAGAATACTTCTCCCATGAGTTTGATTCTTTTCTTCAAAAAAGAGGAATCAAAAGAGAGGTAACTACAAGGTACACTCCTGAGCAAAATGGAGTGGAAGAAATGAGGAATAGGACAATTGTTGAAGCTTCAAGGTCCATGTTAAATGAAAAGCATTTGCCTAATTATCTATGGGCTGAGGCTCTATCTACAGCCACTTACTTGATTAACAGGTTGCCTTCAAAATCCCTTGATGGGATGACTCCATATGAGGCTTGGAATGGAAGAAGACCAAGCTTAGATCATTGTAAAATTTTTGGATGTATTGCTTTTGCTCATGTTCCTTCACAAGTTAGAGGCAAGATGGATCCAAAGGCAGAAAGGTGTGTATTTATTGGATATGACAACAATCAAAAGGGCTATAGGTTATACAACCCTACCAACAAAGGATTCTTGGTAAACAAAGATGTGGTTTTTGTTGTAGTTTATTGATCTCCAAAGTACAGCTAGAAGTAGGTGAAACCCAACAGGACCTAGTTGACTTTTTCACAAACTTGTATGCACAGACCAATTTTCTTGCAGAGAAAATTGCTCTTTACTCACTTGGAATTTTCCAAAACTGTTTCACACACATAAACTAGACTCTAAGAGCTTTCCAACAAGATATAGAACACCTCAAATGGATAAATACACAATGAGCTATGACCTCTGCAATATGCAGATTTAATGGAGACCTTGAAACAGAGATGAACCTGAGGACACACATCACTTGCAGAGACTACTCCTCTTAATTCACAACTCCAATGGCTTTGAAACTTTCCCGAATACAAGTAAACTTAAAGAGCTTTCTAACAAGCCAAAGAACACATGCTTTGGATACATACACAAGGCGATATGACCTCTGCAAGTTTGAGGTTTAATGGAGACCTTCAGCAGGGATAAAAAACAGAGAACACACACTACTTGCAGAGAGTATTGCTCTCAGCTCACAGATCCAATGATTATGAAAATTTACAGGAAGAAATTAGACAGTAAGAGCTTTCCAATGAGCTATCAAACATGTAATTTGGATATATAATGAGGGAGATACAAGCTCTGCAATCTCTGCATACAAAACTACAGCAGTGTAGAGATACACATATGACTCTCTTGGACATCCCACAAGATCACGAATTTTCTCCTCTTTTTATAGCATGGGAAACTAATCTAAAACCTTCCTAATACATCTAAATTCATGGTAGACACTTGGATGGAGGTATTACATGACTCAAGTGCTCAAATAAGCAAAGTATTGATGGACTTTGAGAACTAGCCACATCGACCTTCCACTAGGACACCACTGAAGCTCCCTTGTGACTCACTAATTTGACTCACCATGTTATAGAACTCACGTGGTATTTTTGCTACATTTTATGAATAATATGAGCCTTCTTGAAGTATTTGAAGACTTCCCAAAGGTATTTACATAATTTGAAACTTGTACCCTACATAAAACAAATGTTCGCAACATTCTCCCCCTCGAGTTTCAAAGGGTATTTCCTTCATGCCAAGAATATAGTTGAATCTTTGAAGCTTTGGTCCATCCAAGGATTTGGTGAAGATATCTGCAACTTGATCCTTTGTTCCAACAAAAGAAACCTGCAGTTCATTGTTCATGGCCTTCTCTCGAACATAATGATAGTGAACCTCTATATGCTTTGTTCTAGCATGAAAAATAGGATTTGAGGTCATATGAATGCTGCTCAAGTTATCCCCATATATCAGTGGTACATCAACCTGCACATTCAAGTCATGAAACAACTTTTTAAACCACATAACCTCAGTAGTAGCCAATGCTAAACCTCTATACTCAGCCTCTGTAGAAGATAAAGCAACTGTAGGCTGTTTCTTTGAACTCCATGTTAATGTCTTGTTTCCTGCTATTACCACATATCCACTTGTGGATCTTCTGTCATCTTTGCTTCCAGCCCAATCTGCATCACTAAAGACTTTAAGAGTTAGATCAGCATCATGACTATAAAATAATCCTTCGTTCATGGTACCTTTCAAATACCTAAGCACTCTTTTCACTGGATGCATATGAGGTACTCTAGGTTCATGCATAAACTGTGACAATACTCCCACTGCATAACATATATCAGGTCTAGTTTTTGTTGCATAAATCAAAGATCCTACCATGGATCTATATACATTCATATCATGCAACTCATCACCTTCCTTTGCACTCAGCTTTACATTACATTCCATTGGAGTAGAAACAAATTTACATTCCTGCATACCAAACCTTTTCAGCATATCACATATATACTTTCTTTGTATCAACCACATACCTTCATCGCTATACACAATTTCAATCCCAAGAAAGTATCTGAGCAAACCAAGATCTGAAATTTTAAATTCCTTTCCCAAATTACCTTTTATCTCATCAATTTCTTTTGCATCATTCCCTGTAATCAACAAGTCATCCACATAAATGCATACATAGACACACATGCCATCTACATGTTTTACATAAAGTGAAGGATCAGCATGACTCGCTGTGTATCCTTGCAGCATAAGATACTTTACCAACCTTGCATTCCATGCCCTTGGTGCCTGCTTAAGACCATACAATGCCTTCTTTAACCTGCATACATGATTAGGACATTTTGCATCCACATAACCATCTGGTTGTGACATATACACTTCTTCATTTGACTCACCATTAAGAAAGGCTTTCTTTATATCGAGTTGATATATATTCCACCTTTTACTTGCAGCTAAAGCCAACAAAGTTCTCACCGTTGCCATATTTGCTACTGGACTAAATGTTTCCTCATAGTCCACACCTTGAGTTTGATTATATCCTTTTGCTACAAGTCTAGCCTTATATCTAGACACACTACCATCACTATTTCTTTTAATCTTAAAAACCCACTTGCAACCAATTACCTTTTGCTTTGGTGTACTTGGAACTAAATTCCAAGTCTTGTTATCCTGTAGTGCTTCCATTTCTTCTCTCATTGCTTTCTCCCACTTTTCATCTCCTTTGGCCTCATCATAACATGTGGGTTCATTTTCCTGCTCAACTTTTGTCATAAAAGCATAATGAGTATTCATGAAAGATTCATAAGTATACCTTTGAGGTTGCTTACTTACTCTTGAAGTTCTTCTTACCTCCAATGTAGATGCTCTTCCTTTCTTTTTAGGAACCTTTGATGATTCTCCATACTCACATACATCACTAATTTCCTCTCCTTCATCATTAACTTCAACAAGTTTGAGTTTACCTTTACTTTTAACACTTGGAGGTGACTCTTGCCTTAATCTTCCATTGAAAGGTGATCCTCTTTCTTCATCTAAACCACTCCTTTCATCATTTAAACTTCCTGATGGCTGAACTATGCATTCATCTCCTTCAACCACACCTTCTTCATTTTCATCCATGACCTGCAAACAATTCTTATCTACATACCATGAAAGTGATTCATCAAAGTTTACATCTCTTGACACAACAACCTTATTGGTATGAGGATTATAGCATCTATATCCTCTTTGAGAATCTGCATAACCAATAAATATACATTTTTCTGATTTTGCATCAAGTTTAGATCTCACCTCACTAGGTACATGTACATAACATACACAACCAAATACTTTCAAATGACTTACACTTGGTTTCCTTCCATGCCATACCTCATATGGTGTCAAATGATGAACTCCAGCAGTCGGAACTCTATTCATAATGTAAACACTTGTGCTAACAGCTTTAGCCCAAAAATAATTAGGCAAACACATATCATTAAGCATGCTTCTAGATGCTTCTGCTATGATTCTGTTTCTTCTTTCTGCGACTCCATTTTGTTGTGGAGTATACCTGCATGTAACTTCTCTTTTGATACCTTCATCATACAAAAAATCAGTAAAAGCTTGAGAGAAATACTCTCCTCCTCCATTGGATCTTAGCTTCTTAATATACCTTCCTGTTTGCTTTTTGACATATGATTTGAACTTCTTGAAACAATCAAAGACCTCACTCTTATGTTTAATAAAATACACAAATGTCATTCTACTATGATCATCAATGAATGATACATAGTACTTATTACCAACCAAGGATGCCTCTTTAGTAGGTCCCCACACATCTGTGTGTATGAGATCTAGCAAACCATCACTTACATAGCTTGAATGCTTGAAAGGTTGTCTACTCTCCTTACCCATTTGACATGCTTCACAAAGATGCACCATATGTTGCTCAGTAAGATCAGGTAATCCTTCAACAATCCTCTTCTTTGATAGCTCCTTTAACCTGTGTACATTCATGTGTCCAATCCTTTTGTGCCATAGATCAAGCTCTGCTATTCGATGCATACCATAAGAGAAATAGTTTGTATGATTTGGGTTTACCTTGAATGTAAACAATCTACCTTGTTTTTAACCTCTAGCAATTAACCTCCTTTGCTTTGGATCCTCAATGAAGCAACCTGCATGATTAAATCTCACTTGTAGACCTTTTTCTACCATTTGACCAACCGACATCAAATTCTTAGTGATCGTTGGCACATAAAGTACATCCTTCAAGAAATTTTTCTTGCTCTTATCCTACATAACAACATCTCCAACCTGCATAATCTTATGTGTTGTATCATCTCCTGTTTCAACATGACCTTTACATGACAGATTATGCATATTAGAAAACCATGAAGCATCATGAGACATGTGATTAGAACAACCACTATCTACATACCATACATCGCTATTGCAATTCATCTTAGTTTCTACATTCATCGTAAGAAGAGAATCATAATCATCACTTTTACCTTCAACTGCATAATTTCCTTGTTGTTTACCTCTTCTTGAATAGCTTCCTCTTCGATTACCACCTTGATTATTTTCATTTTGATAACAATCTTTGGCATAGTGTCCATACCTTCCACATATATAGCAATTGTTCTTATTATCTTCACTCCTTTGTCTTTGGTTGTAGTTGTAGTAGCCTCTCGTACCTCTAGCGCTTGATCTTCCTCTTCCTCTTGTGTTGAAGAAGCCACTTGAAGTCCTTTGATCATCGCTCCTTCTTCCTCGACCTCTATTTGACCTCTTCCACCTCTGTTTCCACCTCTTGATGATCCTACATAAAGAGCTTGTCCTTGAGATCCTTTTTGATTTGAAGTAGAACCATTTAGATTCATCTCCTCCGTGACCATGAGGGCAATAAGTTGATCAAAATCTGGTAATTCTCCTCTGACATAAACTGAAGTAATGAAGGGTTTCCATCTCTCATCATCTTTGAGTCCGTTGAGAGTATGTGCAACCAAGTCGTCGTCCTCCACATGAGCTTGAATTGATCCTAGTTGATCTGCAATCTCTTTAACTTTCAATATGTAATCATTGACCGATGTCCTTGTATCTTTCTTTATGTTATTCAACTCATTTTTGAGTTGAATCTTCCTTGCTCTTGTACTTGTAGCATACAACCTTTCCAATGCAAGCCAAACATCTCTACTTGTGTCTAGATCTTGTATGTGTCCTACCATTGAATCTTGAATATTTTGTGATAAAATGAATATAACCCTTTTGTCTCTCTCATTCCAAAGTCTAAACTCCCTCAATTGTTGCTGATTTGGGTCCTCTGGTAATGTGGGTTTGATATCTGTGCCGTCAATCAAACCATACAAGCCTCTACCTTGCAAGTATGGTGTGATTCTAAACTTCCATGCTTGATAATTGGTCTTATCAAGCTTCTCTATTTGTGCATGTTGGTCTCCCATAATACAAATGCTAAGCTTCCTCCTTTAAGCCTCCTTTCCAATGTGTGTGATGAGAAGAAATATAATATTTACCTTGTAAATGAGGTATGTGCACCTTTCTTTGCTTGGATGTTGCTTCAGATGCCTCCTTGCAATCTTCTTCTACCTTTGTGTAGTGTTGATGATGAACTGCTTCTTTGATAGCTTCAAATTCTTCGTCAAGGTATGATAACCTTCTCCAAGCCTCCAAGTACTTGCTCTGATACCAATGTTGTAGTTTATTGATCTCCAAAGTACAGCTAGAAGTAGGTGAAACCCAACAGGACCTAGTTGACTTTTTCACAAACTTGTATGCACATACCAATTTTCTTGCAGAGAAAATTGCTATTTACTCACTTGGAATATTCCAAAACTATTTCAGACACATAAACTAGACTATAAGAGCTTTCCAACAGGATATAGAACACCTCAAATGGATAAATACACAATGAGCTATGACCTCTGCAATATGCAGCTTTAATGGAGACCTTGAAACAGAGATGAACCTGAGGACACACATCACTTGCAGAGACTACTGCTCTTAACTCACAACTCCAATGACTTTGAAACTTTCGAGAATACAATTAGACTTTAAGAGCTTTCTAACAAGCCAAAGAACACATGATTTGGATACATACACAAGGAGATATGACCTCTGCACATTTGAGGTTTAATGGAGACCTTCCGCAGGGATAAAAAACAGAGAACACACACTACTTGCAGAGAGTATTGCTCTCAGCTCACAAATCCAATGATTATGAAAATTTATAGGACGAAAGTAGACAGTAAGAGCTTTCTAATGAGCTATCAAACATGTAATTTGAATATATAATGAGGGAGATACAAGCTCTGCAATCTCTGCATACAAAACTACAGCAGTGTAGAGATACACATATGACTCTCTCGGACATCCCACAAGATCACGACTTTTCTCCTCTTTTTATAGCATGGGAAACTAATCTAAAACCTTCCTAATACATCTAAATTTGTGGTAGACACTTGGATGGAGGTATTACATGACTCAAGTGCTCAAATAAGCAAAGTATTGATGGACTTTGAGAACTAGCCACATCGACCTTCCACTAGGACACCATTGAAGCTCCCTTGTGACTCACTAATTTGACTCACCATGTTATAGAACTCACGTGGTATTTTTGCTACATTTTATGAATAATATGAGCCTTCTTGAAGTATTTGAAGACTTCCCAAAGGTATTTACATAATTTGAAACTTGTACCCTACATAAAACAAATGTTCGCAACAGTTTTTGATGAGAACAATTCATGGTATGAAGATTCATGTAGGAAGGTCAATTTACCATATGATCTTGAAGAAGATTTTCCAAAGCTTGTTAGAGAACAACTGAAGATTGAAGAAAAAGACACCTCAGAGGATGATGAAGAATCTCAGATGGAAAAGATCAAAGCATGGAAGTCTAAAGGTAAAGCAAAAGTGCAAGAACTTGGACATGAGGCAGAATCATCACATCATGGCCTAAGAAGATCTATGAGGGAAAAGAAAAAACCGGAAAGGTATGGGTTTGACACCTCATTAGTAACTAAACATTCTATCTACATAGCACAGGACATAAACCAAGAGGAGCCATCATCCTTTGAAGAGGCCAAAGCAAAATCAGAATGGAAGCATGCAATGAAGGAAGAGATTAGAGCACTTGAGGAAAACAACACTTGGGATTTGGTGCCCAAGACTTCATCCATGAAGGTAATAGGCTCAAGATGGGTCTATAAACTCAAGAAGAATTTTGATGGTTCCATTAACAGGTATAAGGCAAGGCTTGTAGCAAAAGGCTTTGCACAAACTCAGGGAATTGATTATGAGGAGACCTTCTCTCCTATGGCAAAGATGCCTACTATTAGGGCTTTGCTTAGTATTGCCTCTTCCAAGAATTGGAAGATACTTCAACTAGATGTAAAGAATGCATTCTTGAATGGTTGGATAACAGAAGAGGTATATATGGCACAACCACCTGGTTTTAAGAATCAAGTTTATCCTGATTATGTGTGTAAACTTAACAAAGCATTGTATGGTCTCAAGCAAGCTCCAAGAGCTTGGAATTTCAGGCTTGTTTCATTCTTGCAGGACAAAGGCTTTCAACCAAGCAAGGCAGATCCTTCACTCTTTATCAAAAAGAGTAACTCTGACATCATCTACTTATGTGTATATGTAGATGATATTATATTGACAGGAAATGATGCAGATGGTATGAAGAAGATCAAAGATCATATGAGAGAAGATTTCAAGATAAGTGATTTGGGTTCACTTACCTACTTCCTAGGTTTGGAAGTTGTCTACAAAGATCATGGTTTGTTTCTGACTCAAAGAAAGTACATTAAGGACATGTTGGCAAAATTCAAGATGCAAGATTGTAAGATTGCAGGTACTCCAATGGAGGTCAATCACAAATTGAGCTCACATGAAGGTGAACTCATAGAGGACATCACATCATATCAAAGTCTAGTGGGTAGTCTCAACTATGCCACATTGACAAGAGTAGATATATGTTATAGTGTGAGTGTGCTAAGTCAATTTATGCACACACCAAGAAAACCACATATGGATGCTGCCAAAAGGATTCTCAAGTATCTCAAAGGAACCATAAATGAAGGACTTTATTATCCTTATGTATCTGATTTAGGTTTGAAGCTATTTTTTGATGCAGATTGGGCTGGCTCCAAAGAAGATAGAAGGAGCACTTCACGTTATCTTACCTTTGTAGGTTCAAAGCTTATGTCATGGTCATCCAAGAAGCAACGCACAATTGCTCTCTCTTATACTAAAGCTGAATATAGAGGTCTTCCCACAGCTACACAAGAAGCTATGTGGATGAAGACATTATTCAAAGATCTTGGATTGGAGTTTGGAACTCCAACTATTTATGGTGACAATATGAGTTCCATTCATTTGGCTACTAATCCTATTTTTCATGCAAGGACTAAACATATTGAAGTTCATTATCACTATGTAAGAGAGAAGGTTCTAAGCAAAGAGATTCAAATATCATATGTGTCCACTCATCAACAACGTGCAGATATTCTAACCAAAGCATTGGATGGTACAAAGCTTTGCAAATTCAAGGCTATGATTGCTTTACAGGTAATCTTGGAAGATTGAAGACCTCAAGCATACTTGGCTTGAGGGGGAGCTGTTGGAGTAAGTCTATGAAAAGCCTAAGTATTGGCTTGAGTTCCACAAATTCATAGAAGAAGCTTTAAAATGAAGACTATGCAAAGTTAACTTGCGAACTACCTTTTGTAACTTTTGAAGAGTTTACTTAATGTAAAAGTGAGAGAATCTTAAGTGGTTGAGTCCACTTGATCAAAAAGGGAACGAGGAGCCATGAATTCGTGATTTGTGGTAGGTAGAGAATCAAATCAATCAGTAATTGATTGGAGAGTGATTGAGGGAAGTTAGCCTCCCAAACTCAACTATAAATAGATGGCAGCTTTAGTCGTGTTTAGAGAGACCTATGTGAAGACCTCCAACAGCTGAGCTTTATGCCATATCAAGGTGTGATTACAAGGCACACATGTGTATCACTAAGTCCATTGTATTGTACAAGCAATATACTTTCATTTTCATGATCATTTGAGTTCATAT
Organism: Ceratopteris richardii; assembly: GCA_020310875.1. NCBI lineage: Eukaryota > Viridiplantae > Streptophyta > Polypodiopsida > Polypodiales > Pteridaceae > Ceratopteris > Ceratopteris richardii. Next base: position 17,884,109 of record CM035440.1, on the reverse strand, counting down.
TTCCATGTTCTTGTGAAGTGTACTACTCACTGTCATATCTCTCAATTTTCTCAGTCAGATTGCAAAGATGGTTTCTCTGAGCTTGGTGCATCCTTTTTAGTGATTTAACTTGGTAAAGTTACCTCTATAAGTCTAATATATGCTCATCAAATTTCATTTCATCTGGGTATTGAAATGTTCAGTTATGTTCAGTTGAAGTCAACTGTGTCTGTCATTTTCACTTCTCTATCAGGTACCCGACTTTTTTACGCATCTTGTCAGAGCTGTTTCTCAATGTTTACTTATCCAAATTCAATGATTTAAAGATTGTTGAATTCAGCTTACTGTCTAGTATAAGATACAAATTTTCATAATCATTGAATTCTTAAATATTTAGTTATGTTCATTTTTCTGCTCACTGGTCTCAAATTGTAGCAGCCCGTGAAAATCGGGATGATGGCATCAGTTGCTAAACATCATTCTAAGTGTGTGGTTCATTATTTTTTATAAGATTACTCTTGAAAGTTAGCTCTTTAAGTTAAATAGAATTCCCCAAGAGGAATTAAGTTAATTGCTATTGTGCTCAGAGAATTATGCAAAACACTGGACAAGTGTATGAACCAAAATAGCAAGTTCTTCACCTCTTAGCTAACTCCAACTTATCTGTTTTGATCTATCTTTTTGTGAGTGATCTTCCAAGGTACATAGGGTGTCTAATACATCCATTGGCAAGCTAAAAGGGCCCACCATATACTCCTGGAGTTCATTTGGCTGGTGTACATCAAGGATTTTGCAACACCTCTTCATCTTCAAGCACATACCTATCCATCTCTTCACACTAATACATGAAGCTAATGTGTATTCATCAAGTATGTAGGCGTGGGCTTAATTGCACCAACAAATCCCCTCAAGCCTAACATGCGTGATCTTCATTGATCCTTGATCTCTTGCAGTCCAATCATCAACTTGAATCTATTCAACTTTGTTCCATCCAATGCTTTGGTAAGAAATATGCACATTGCAAATGAGTTGATACATATGCTAACTAAATGTCCTTCCTTAGAAATTTCTCTCTAACATAATGATAATGTACTTCAATGTGTTTAGTCTTGGCATGCTACACAGAATTAGCAGCCAAATGAAGTGAGCTGGTATTATCTCCAAATATAGTTGAAGTGTAAGAATGTTTGTCCAAATCTGCATACAATTGCTTAAGCCACATAGCTTCCTAAGTTGCATTGGCCAAACCTCTATATTTTGCTTCTCTGGAAGATAAGGCCACATTTGGTTGCTTCTTGGATGACCATGTTATGAGCTTTGACCCTGCAAAAGATAGGTACCCTGAAGTGCTCCTCCTATCATCCTTGGAGCCAACCCAATCTGCATAAGTATATAACTTTATATCTATGTTATAAGTGAAGGGATAGAATAACCCCTCATTAATTGTACCCTTTAGGTACTTAAGCACCCTCTTTTTAGCTTCCATGTGTGGCTTCCTTGGTACATGCTTGAATTGACTCAATGTACTCACAACATATGCAATATCGACTCTTGTTAAGGTAGCATAATTAAGACTACCCAAAAGTTGTTGATACCCTATAATATCATCAAGTGGTTCACCTTCATGTGAGATTAGCGTATGATTGATCTCCATAGGAATACCTACATCTTTAGTGTTCTCCATTTTAAATTTAACCAACATATCATTTATGTACTTCCTTTGTGTGATGAATATACCTGAATCTGTATACACAAGTTCTAAACCAAGGAAATAGGTTAACAACCCTAGATCACTAATTTTGAATTCCTTCATCAATTGAGCCTTGACCAACTTGATTCCTTCAGAATCACCCTATAATAATGATATCATCTACATAGACACACAAGTAGATGATCTATGACTTATTCTTCTTCACAAACAAAGAAGAGTCTGATTTGCTTGCTACAAATCCTTGATCCTACAAATAGGTAACAAGTCTATGGTTCCAAGCTCTAGGAGCTTGCTTGAGACCATATAGTGCTTTTCTTAGCTTGCATACATAACCTACTTTTTCCTCATATTCAAATCCTACTGGTTGTGCCATATACACTTCTTCTGATATCCAACCATTCAAAAATGCATTCTTGACATCTAACTGATATAAATTCCATTTTTTTAATGTAGCAAGACGTACAAATACCCTGATTGTTGGCATCTTTGGGACAAGTGAAAATTTTTCTTCATAATCTAGTCCAAGTGTTTGCACAAACCCTTTTGCCACTAGTCTTGCCTTGTACCTTTTTATAGAACCTTCATAATTCTTTTAAACTTATATATCTCCCTTGAACCAATTACCTTCATATCTAGTTTCTTGGGAACTAGGTCCCAAGTGTGATTCTCCTGCAATGCTTCCACTTCTTCCTGCATAGCATCTATCCACTCTTTCTTCTTCTTAGCCTCTTCAAATGAAGAAGGATCCTCTTCCATTGAATCTTTAGTGATGTATACAGAGTACTTTGTGACTAAGGATGTATCATATCCATACCTTATGGGCTTCTTAATTTCTCTTTGGGATCTTCTTAAAGCTTGATTGGAAGACTCAGGTAGATCCTCTAATTGCTTGTGCTTGCATTTGCCTCTTGAATTCCAAGCTTTGAAATCAACATGATCCTCATCTTCTGAGTTGTTAACTTGATGTATTGGCATTACACTTGGAAGGCTTCATATGTACAACCTCTTGTAACTTTGCATTACAATTACCTTTGTAACAGTGGAGTAAAGGCACAAGGAGTTAGGAAGCATATAATCTCATATCAATTTGATAGTTGAGTGAAGAGAGAATCAATCCTATACTTTAGGATTCACTTTTAGGTAGAGATTTGAATTTGAATTCCAATCTTTGGCTCCAACAAAAAACTATAAAAGAGGATATGACATGCTTGCATGTATCTCAAGGTTTAGAGGTCATATTCATGTACTTTCATTGAGAAGAGGAACTCATCTCATAGCTCACGCTTCCCTCATGCATTGAAAAATGGCTTATTGCCAATGACATTCTACTTTTACATGATTTAATACATACATGTTCATTACTTCATACTCTCATATCTCTGTCATAAATCCATCAAAACAATGAACTTGTCTGAGCTTGTTCTCCCTATATAGTGGATCATTTCTCTTAATTTGAAGCATGATAGCTCAACCGTACTATCTACTTAAATCCTACAAAGTTTTATTAATAATGCTTCTCACGATCCTTAGATATTAATCAAGCTCTACTCATTGGTCTATGACTGTCCAGCCTCGTAAAAGTTGAGATGGATGCTTAATTTGCTAAATATATTCCTCTACATATAGTTCATCATTTTAGATGATTTCACTCATGATTGGTAGATTGTTAATCTAATTGAAGTTCCCCAAAAGGAATTTTATCGATTGCTCTTGTACTTAGAGAATGGTTCAAAACTCTGGGTAGGTGTCTCAACCAAAATAACAAGTTTTGTATCTTGGATCATATGACTACCTATCTGTTTTGATCCTATCATGAGTGGATCATCTTCCAAGCAACATATGTGATTACTTATGCTTATTAGTAGCTAAAGATCCCACAAAACTCTCCAACCATCACTTATAGTAGGTGTGAAGCACGTTTTAGCTACACCAACTTATCTCTTGTGAGTGTCCACCATCTACTTCAACAGTGGTATCAGAGCAAGATGGATTTCCATCCTTCATTGACAAATTGGACAGGAAACTCTATGCAACATGGTCCCCAAGGATGCAAGCATACCTTCAAGGGAGAATCTTATATGGATACATCTCAAGAGATAAAGACATGCCAATCTTCTAGAGCAAGAATCAACCAATAAGGGAAGAGCAAGAAAGGCTGACCACATGGTGTGCAAAGGATGCTCTTGCCACCTCATATCTACTCAACGCAATCTATCATTTCTTGCTACCGGATTTTAGAAATTGTAAAACCTCCAAGAGACTTCGGAAGTGCTCTCATCATACTTCTCCTCAAACACAAGAGCAACAAAGAATCAGTTGTGGATGGAATTCATAACCCTCAAGAAACAACCAAAGCAAGGAGTGGCTGATTATGTACCCAAAATGAAGGATGTAGCAGACCAACTTGCAAGCATTCACTACAACAGATCAATGGTATATCGAGGTTTTTACTGAGGAAAATAAACACGGCTTTATTTGCCGTGATGCCGGTGTAAAGGTCGGTTTCTGCGTCGGTACCAAAGAGTCGATATAGGCATCGGTATAAATGTCGGTATATGCATCGGTAAAATCATCGGTATAAATGTCGGTATATGCGTTAGTAATTGGCTTCTGCTGCATCGCCTCTTGGGTGTACCGACAGTTATTCTGATGACACTACTGGGAGTACTGTCACGTATTGTTGCGAACATTTGTTTTATGTAGGGTACAAGTTTCAAATCATGTAAATACCTTTGGGAAGTCTTCAAATACTTCAAGAAGGCTCATATTATTGATAAAATGTAGCAAAAATACCACGTGAGTTCTAGAACATGGTGAGTCAAATTAGTGAGTCACAAGGGAGCTTCAGTGGTGTTCTAGTGGAAGGTCGATGTGGCTAGTTCTCAAAGTCCATCAATACTTTGCTTATTTGAGCACTTGAGTCATTTAATACCTCCATCCAAGTGTCTAACACGAATTTAGATGTATTAGGAAGGTTTTAGATTAGTTTCCCATGCTATAAAAAGAGGAGAAAAGTCGTGATCTTGTGGGATGTCCAAGAGAGTCATATGTGTATCTCTACACTGCTGTAGTTTTGTATGTAGAGATTGCAGAGCTTGTATCTCCCTCATTATATATCCAAATTACATGTTTGATAGCTCATTGGAAAGCTCTTACTGTCTACTTTGTTCCTGTAAATTTTCATAATCATTGGATTTGTGACCTGAGAGCAATACGCTCTGCAAGAAGTGTGTGTTCTCTGTTTTTTATCCCTGCTGAAGGTCTCCATTAAACCTCAAACTTGCAGAGGTCATATCTCCTTGTGTATGTATCCAAATCATGTGTTCTTTAGCTTGTTAGAAAGCTCTTTAAGTCTACTTGTATTCTGGAAAGTTTCAAAGTCATTGGAGTTGTGAGTTAAGAGCAGTAGTCTCTGCAAGTGATATGTGTCCTCAGGTTCATCTCTGTTTCAAGGTCTCCATTGAAGCTGCATATTGCAGAGGTCATAGCTCATTGTGTATTTATCCATTTGAGGTGTTGCATATCTTGTTGGAAAGCTCTTAGAGTCTAGTGTATGTGTGTGAAACAGTTTTGGAAAATTCCAAGTGAATAAAGAGCAATTTGCTCTGCAAGAAAATTGGTTTGTGCATATAAATTTGTGAAAAAGTCAACTAGGTCCTGTTGGGTTTCACCTACTTCTAGCTGTACTTTGGAGATCAATAAACTCCAACATTGGTATCAGAGCAAGTACTTGGAGGCTTGGAGAAGGTTATCATACCTTGACAAAGAATTTGAAGCTATCAAAGAAGCAGTTCATCATCAACACTACACAAAGGTAGAAGAAGATTGCAAGGAGGCATCTGAAGCAACATCCAAGCAAAGAAAGGTGCACATACCTCATTTACAAGGTAAATATTATATTTCTTCTCATCACACACATTGGAAAGGAGGCTTAAAGGAGGAAGCTTAGCATTTGTATTATGGGAGACCAACATGCACAAATAGAGAAGCTTGATAAGACCAATTATCAAGCATGGAAGTTTAGAATCACAACATACTTGCAAGGTAGAGGCTTGTATGGTTTGATTGACGGCACAGATATCAAACCCACATTACCAGAGGACCCAAATCAGCAACAATTGAGGGAGTTTAGACTTTGGAATGAGAGAGACAAAAGGGTTATATTCATTTTATCACAAAATATTCAAGATTCAATGGTAGGACACATACAAGATCTAGACACAAGTAGAGATGTTTGGCTTGCATTGGAAAGGTTGTATGCTACAGGTACAAGAGCAAGGAAGATTCAACTCAAAAATGAGTTGAATAACATAAAGAAAGATACAAGAACATCGATCAATGATTACATATTGAAAGTTAAAGAGATTGCAGATCAACTAGGATCAATTCAAGCTCATGTGGAGGATGACGACTTGGTTGCACATACTCTCAACGGACTCAAAGATGATGAGAGATGGAAACCCTTCATTACTTCAGTTTATGTCAGAGGAGAATTACCAGATTTTGATCAACTTATTGCCCTCATGGTCACGGAGGAGATGAATCTAAATGGTTCTACTTCAAATCAAAAAGGATCTCAAGGACAAGCTCTTTATGTAGGATCATCAAGAGGTGGAAACAGAGGTGGAAGAGGTTCAAATAGAGGTCGAGGAAGAAGGAGCGATGATCAAAGGACTTCAAGTGGCTTCTTCAACACAAGAGGAAGAGGAAGATCAAGCGCTAGAGGTACGAGAGGCTACTACAACTACAACCAAAGACAAAGGAGTGAAGATAATAAGAACAATTGCTATATATGTGGAATGTATGGACACTATGCCAAAGATTGTTATCAAAATGAAAATAATCAAGGTGGTAATCGAAGAGGAGGCTATTCAAGAAGAGGTAAACAACAAGGAAATTATGTAGTTGAAGGCAAAAGTGATGATTATGATTCTCTTCTTATGATGAATGTAGAAACTAAGATGAATTGCAATAGCGATATATGGTATGTAGATAGTGGTTGTTCTAATCACATGTCTCATGATGCTTCATGGTTTTCTAATATGCATAATCCGTCATGTAAAGGTCATGTTAAAACAGGAGATGATACAACACATAAGATTATGCAGGTTGGAGATGTTGTTATGCAGGATAAGAGCAAGACAAATTGCTTGAAGGATGTACTTTATGTGCCAACGATCACTAAGAATTTGATGTCGGTTGGTCAAATGGTAGAAAAAGGTCTACAAGTGAGATTTAATCATGCAGGTTGCTTCATTGAGGATCCAAAGCAAAGGAGGTTAATTGCTAGAGGTCAAAAACAAGGTAGATTGTTTACATTCAAGGTAAACCCAAATCATACAAACTATTTCTCTTATGGTATGCATCGAATAGCAGAGCTTGATCTATGGCACAAAAGGATTGGACACATGAATGTACATAGGTTAAAGGAGCTATCAAAGAAGAGGATTGTTGAAGGATTATCTGATCTTACTAAGCAACATATGGTGCATCTTTGTGAAGCATGTCAAATGGGTAAGCAGAGTAGACAACCTTTCAAGCATTCAAGCTATGTAAGTGATGGTTTGCTAGATCTCATACACACAGATGTGTGGGGACCTACTAAAGAGGCATCCTTGGTTGGTAATAAGTACTATGTATCATTCATTGACGATCATAGTAGAATGACATTTGTGTATTTTATTAAACATAAGAGTGAGGTCTTTGATTGTTTCAAGAAGTTCAAATCATATGTCGAAAAGCAAACAGGAAGGTATATTAAGAAGCTAAGATCCGATGGAGGAGGAGAGTATTTCTCTCAAGCTTTTACTGATTTTTTGTATGATGAAGGTATCAAAAGAGAAGTTACATGCAGGTATACTTTACAACAAAATGGAGTCGCAGAAAGAAGAAACAGAATCATAGCAGAAGCATCTAGAAGCATGCTTAATGATATGTGTTTGCCTAATTATTTTTGGGCTGAAGTTGTTAGCACAAGTGTTTACATTATGAATAGAGTTCCGACTGCTGGAGTTCATCATTTGACACCATATGAGGTATGGCATGAAAGGAAACCAAGTGTAAGTCATTTGAAAGTATTTGGATGTGTATGTTATGTACATGTACCTAGTGAGGTGAGATCTAAACTTGATGCGAAATCAGAAAAATGTATATTTATTGGTTATGCAGATACTCAAAGAGGATATAGATGCTATAATCCTCATACCAATAAGGTTGTTGTGTCAAGAGATGTAAACTTTGATGAATCACTTTCATGGTATGCAGATAAGAATTGTTTGCAGGTCATGGATGAAAATGAAGAAGGTGTGGTTGAAGGAGATGAATGCATAGTTCAGCCATCAGGAAGTTTAAATGATGAAAGGAGTGGTTTAGATGAAGAAAGAGGATCACCTTTCAATGGAAGATTAAGGCAAGAGTCACCTCCAAGTGTTAAAAGTAAAGGTAAACTCAAACTTGTTGAAGTTAATGATGAAGGAGAGGAAATTAGTGATGTATGTGAGTATGGAGAATCATCAAAGGTTCCTAATAAGAAAGGAAGAGCATCTACATTGGAGGTAAGAAGAACTTCAAGAGTAAGTATTCAACCTCAAAGGTATACTTATGAATCTTTCATGAATACTCATTATGCTTTTATGACAAAAGTTGAGCAGGAAAATGAACCCACATGTTATGATGAGGCCAAAGGAGATGAAAAGTGGGAGAAAGCAATGAGAGAAGAAATGGAAGCACTACAGGATAACAAGACTTGGAATTTAGTTCCAGGTACACCAAAGCAAAAGGTAATTGGTTGCAAGTGGGTTTTTAAGATTAAAAGAAATAGTGATGGTAGTGTGTCTAGATATAAGGCTAGACTTGTAGCAAAAGGATATAATCAAACTCAAGGTGTGGACTATGAGGAAACATTTAGTCCAGTAGCAAATATGGCAACGGTGAGAACTTTGTTGGCTTTAGCTGCAAGTAAAAGGTGGAATATATATCAACTCGATATAAAGAATGCCTTTCTTAATGGTGAGTTAAATGAAGAAGTGTATATGTCACAACCAGATGGTTATGTGGATGCAAAATGTCCTAATCATGTATGCAGGTTAAAGAAGGCATTGTATGGTCTTAAGCAGGCACCAAGGGCATGGAATGCAAGGTTGGTAAAGTATCTTATGCTGCAAGGATACACAGCGAGTCATGCTGATCCTTCACTTTATGTAAAACATGTAGATGGCATGTGTGTCTATGTATGCATTTATGTGGATGACTTGTTGATTACAGGGAATGATGCAAAAGCAATTGATGAGATAAAAGATAATTTGGGAAAGGAATTTAAAATTTCAGATCTTGGTTTGCTCAGATACTTTCTTGGGATTGAAATTGTGTATAGCGATGAAGGTATGTGGTTGATACAAAGAAAGTATATATGTGATATGCTGAAAAGGTTTGGTATGCAGGAATGTAAATTTGTTTCTACTCCAATGGAATGTAATGTAAAGCTAAGCGCAAAGGAAGGTGATGAGTTGCATGATATGAATGTATATAGATCCATGGTAGGATCTTTGATTTATGCAACAAAAACTAGACCTGATATATGTTATGCAGTGGGAGTATTGTCACAGTTTATGCATGAACCTAGAGTACCTCATATGCATGCAGCGAAAAGAGTGCTTAGGTATTTGAAAGGTACCATGAACGAAGGATTATTTTATAGTCATGATGCTGATCTAACTCTTAAAGTCTTTAGTGATGCAGATTGGGCTGGAAGCAAAGATGACAGAAGATCCACAAGTGGATATGTGGTAATAGCAGGAAACAAGACATTAACATGGAGTTCAAAGAAACAGCCTACAGTTGCTTTATCTTCTACAGAGGATGAGTATAGAGGTTTAGCATTGGCTACTACTGAGGTTATGTGGTTTAAAAAGTTGTTTCATGACTTGAATGTGCAGGTTGATGTACCACTGATATATGGGGATAACTTGAGCAGCATTCATATGACCTCAAATCCTATTTTTCATGCTAGAACAAAGCATATAGAGGTTCACTATCATTATGTTCGAGAGAAGGCCATGAACAATGAAGTGCAGGTTTCTTTTGTTGGAACAAAGGATCAAGTTGCAGATATCTTCACCAAATCCTTGGATGGACTAAAGCTTCAAAGATTCAACTATATTCTTGGCATGAAGGAAATACCCTTTGAAACTTGAGGGGGAGAATGTTGCGAACATTTGTTTTATGTAGGGTACAAGTTTCAAATTATGTAAATACCTTTGGGAAGTCTTCAAATACTTCAAGAAGGCTCATATTATTGATAAAATGTAGCAAAAATACCACGTGAGTTCTAGAACATGGTGAGTCAAATTAGTGAGTCACAAGGGAGCTTCAGTGGTGTTCTAGTGGAAGGTCGATGTGGCTAGTTCTCAAAGTCCATCAATACTTTGCTTATTTGAGCACTTGAGTCATGTAATACCTCCATCCAAGTGTCTACCACGAATTTAGATGTATTACGAAGGTTTTAGATTAGTTTCCCATGCTATAAAAAGAGGAGAAAAGTCGTGATCTTGTGGGATGTCCAAGAGAGTCATATGTGTATCTCTACACTGCTGTAGTTTTGTATGCAGAGATTGCAGAGCTTGTATCTCCCTCATTATATATCCAAATTACATGTTTGATAGCTCATTGGAAAGCTCTTACTGTCTACGTTGTTCCTGCAAAATTTTCATAATCATTGGATTTGTGAGCTTAGAGCAATACTCTCTGCAAGAAGTGTGTGTTCTCTGTTTTTTATCCCTGCTGAACGTCTCCATTAAACCTCAAACTTGCAGAGGTCATATCTCCTTGTGTATGTATCCAAATCATGTGTTCTTTAGCTTGTTAGAAAGCTCTTTAAGTCTACTTGTATTCTAGAAAGTTTCAAAGTCATTGGAGTTGTGAGTTAAGAGCAGTAGTCTCTGCAAGTGATATGTGTCCTCAGGTTCATCTCTGTTTCAAGGTCTCCATTGAAGCTGCATATTGCAGAGGTCATAGCTCATTGTGTATTTATCCATTTGAGGTGTTCTATATCTTGTTGGAAAGCTCTTAGAGTCTAGTTTATGTGTGTGAAAGAGTTTTGGAAAATTCCAAGTGAGTAAGGAGCAATTTGCTCTGCAAGAAAATTGGTCTGTGCATATAAATTTGTGAAAAAGTCAACTAGGTCCTGTTGGGTTTCACCTACTTCTAGCTGTACTTTGGAGATCAATAAACTCCAACACGTATACCGACGACCATACCTGCAAAATTTTTTTTGGGCAGAATGTTTTGTCTTTTGCTACAGCAACATTACCATGATGTTGCTGAACAAAAGACAATACACTCTGCCCAAAAAAAATCGAGTACATGTGATGTGTACTCTAATGACAACCGAAATATGATTTCATGAAACATAGTATTATTGTACACAAAAGAGATCGATAATCAGAATGAACAATGAACCATGTACAAAAGAAGTTATATATTTCAATAATGAAGCATGTATAAGAGTGTCGCAAACCACTGTCATATATGACGCTTTTACAAAATGTGGCAAAGCAATGTATTGCCATATGGAAATCAAATACAAAATATTGGTCTTCCACTGCCATTCACATGCAAAGAAAATTCCATATCAACAGTCCTGCAACAAAGAACATTAATGGAATGAGATAAATTCACATGAAAATTACAAACAAGTAAAAACCAAGTTTATAAATTAATTACCTCATTGCAAACGCTCCCATGAAACTACCTCACCACGTCCCTCCAAGTCCTGCAATAATGCAGTCAACCCATGACTATATCCATAAGACTCCTCCATTTGTGTTGGAGGACGACCCATTGCCAGCTCTTGAAGCAAATATAAAAAGATTAGAGAAATATATATGAGAAATTTAACACAAATAAAATCAATAAATGAAATGGTACTTACAAATTCATGACGCATCGTGTCATATCTGCTGCTGCCCAAATGTGACGGTCCAATCGTGTCTAGACGTGTGGCTGCGGCATTTCGCTACTGGCAATATCGATCAGGAGTCTGCTGCTGCTCATCACGAATCATGTCCCACTCCTCAACATCTAACCACACAGGCTTTGGTAAGCCTTCTCGGAATGCATCACGAGCCTCGGATCGTCGATGCGACATGACCTCACGTGCGGTGTGCAGAATCCACTCTGAACTGAGAATCAACTGTCCATCGGCTGGTCGAAACTCCTGGTAAATCGTCTGTGTGATATAATTCTTCTGATTTTTATCCTGTTCACTCCATTTCAGCATGATGGAGTGTCCAAACTGGATGGAGCAAAGCTGTCGTATGCATGCATGCATTGCTTTGCCAGCCGCATCCATCACCGGAGCTCCATCTCGGATACTATACACCTTGGAGTCATCATTGTCATGAGCACCCCAAGGTGTACATGGTGTACTGCGTGGTGTGATGCGTGGTATACTGCGTGGCGTACCTACATCTGAGGTACTGGTCCTAGGAGTAGAAGCGGGTGACACAACGTCTGTCGCACTGCCTCCACAACAACCGCCTCCTCCGCCTCCAGACCTACCTGTGGATCCACTCCTAGAACCTCCTACTCCAGAGCGTGACCTCGATCTACGAGACAGTCCAGACCCTGTATCACGCTGAGGTGTCGAGCGCACATGTCTACTAGTAGACCCAGTAGGAGATGGCTGCAAAGATGGTCGTGGTGGAGCCACAAAGCTAGGAGACATACCTCCTACGGAAGTAGCACCACCCTCAAGAGTGACACCAGCAGGAGTGACACCGGTGGGAGTGACACCGGCGGGAGTGAGGCCAGCGGGAGTGAGGCCAGCGGGAGTGAGGCCAGCGGGAGTGAGGCCGGCAAGAGTAAGGCCGCCAGGAGTGAGGCCGAGAGGAGTGCTACCACGAGCGATCCAATACTGTGATGCAGTGGCCATATACGTAGGAGGAACCTGAGAGATGAACTCCAAAAACTGCTCCTCTGTCATGGACTGTGGAGTGACTGGAGGACTGTCTCCCATCGTGCTCTGTAATAAAAGAACTCAAATAATTAGCATGCGATAAGAAAAATAATATAGGGAATAAACAAAAAAAAAAACCAAAAATTAGTACATACAAGTCTTTTATTCAAAAGTCCTCTATTCTAGCATCCTCTTGAAGATTCAATGCACTGAGAATATCTATCTCTAAATTGATGGCTTCTAAATCGCTTGCTATGCTGGTTTCCTCCTGATCATCATCTATTGCTTCGTCTTCTCGAACAATGACCTCTTCTTCAAGGACCTCTTCTTCTCGAATAATGAAATCTTCCTCCTCAACTATCGAATGAATCTCTGAGTCCACTAGAGATGGACTTTCTTCTACATCTGCATTTTCAAAAATTTGTCTACTATGTGGAGCGACTTGTAAAACAAATAGCCACTCTGAGTCTTTTGAATCTGGTATGAAAACAACTTGCTCACAGTGTTCGGGAAGTACAAATGCATCCCTTTCATCTGTCCATAATCTTGTGGAGTCGACTTGAAGCAAACCACTCTTATCTCGTCTCACTGTTGCGTTTCTTCCAGAGGTGACTACTTTGAACCATTTCACGTCAAAAACAAAGTAATCAAACTTTCTGAAAGATAGTTTCAAGATGTCTTGAATCACACCACAATAATCTAACTCCCCTTCTAGAGCATTATCATCTCTTGCACTCGCTCTTCTTTTTTGCAAAAAATTCACCATCACTCCACTATCAAAAGTAGACCAGTTTTGATCGATTTGTGCGATTCGAAAGTGTCGTCCATGAGACCATAGTGCACCGTATTTGATATACTCCCAATCACATCCTTTTGCGAGTTCTTCTTCTTCTTCAGAGATATCTTCACCCGCTGCCTTTGCTTGTGAAACCGCTGCATCTAGCCATCTGCTCGTTGGAAAAGGTGGGAGAGGTCGAAGATTTTTTAGAAGAAGCAAAAATCAAGTGGAACGATTTCTTCGAAACTGAGCTCTTTCCTTTGCGTTAGTTTCCTTGGCAAGTTCATACCTTTCTAACCACTTTTGGATAGGCTCAGAGTTAACTATGCAAAACTTCATTGCCTTCTCTCTGAAAGCTGCATCCATTTTTCTTTGCAATCCTTTACCTTGTGGTTCATCACCTACGAGACGAACATCTTCATCATCGCTCCATAAGCGAGGCATTTCGGGATCCGATATACGTAGAAACTCAGTAATGAATGCACTCGCACGTCTCATCTTCTTATAGGTTGAGACATGTCACGCACAGTGATCCCATCCCATAAAATGCGCAGTTCTTCCACAAATGGTGCAAGATATACATCCATGTTTTTTACCTTATACTTACCTGGTACAATAAGAGCTAATAATAAATGACCTTTCTTTGTGGCCAATCATGGTGGGATATTATAATTGACCAAACATACAGGCCATGTGCTCCATGAAGAACTGCGTAATCCAAATGGATTCACTCCGTCCATAGCTAGGCCTAGATGTATGGACCGAGGCTCACTAGCAAACTCTGGCCACTTACTATCTATGTGCTTCCAAGCATCAGAGTCAGCTGGCATTCGCAATACATTATCTGTAGACCTGCTCTTTGTATGCCATGACATTAACTCAGCTATAGATTTGCATCTAAACATGTTCTTAATTCGTGGAATGATAGCACAGTGGCAAAAAACCTTTGCGGGGATTGCTTCGCCTATAACGTCCTCTAAATCTATTTGCTCCACACTTTGGACATATGTGGAGATGCTCATACTCATTCCGAAAGAGAATGCAATCATTCGGACAAGCATGAATTTTCGTATAATCCATTCCAATGGACTGTAAACAATTTTTTTGCATGTCCATGTGTTGGAGGCATGTCATCGCCCTCTGGCAAAATCTGATCTTTAAGAAGCCTGCAATAAGCAATTAAAATGATATTAGTAAATGAAGTTATTGTGATACAACAATGAAAGCCAATTTGTTCTCCACTTACCTGAACAATTCAGTGACACTACTATCTGACCATCCATACATGGATTGTAGATTGAGCATCACGAGTGAAGCACGTAGTACAGATATCTTTGCTCCATTGTAAAGTGGTAAACGAGCTAATCTTTGCATGTTTTCATATTCTTCATCAACTTCTGATCGTGGAATTTCTGTTGTGTCCATGAAACTCTCGTTGACACCTTCTTCACCATCATGATATTCGTCCATCTCATAAAATGCTTCAAGCATCTCTTCCATATGTTCATTTTGTGTAATATTATTAGTGCTTGCTTCTACCTCTAAGTCCTTTTTTGCTCTCTTTTGTCCACGAGAGGTTACCGGTGCAAAGTCGTTTGGGTCCATCTGCTCACCTGGGGGACCATGCGAATGATAGCGTAGGTTTTCCAATCGACTCCTATCAAAGGATCCATACTCTCTAACATGTGTAGTACAAATCCGTCGTTTTCGATAAATTTGATACTTGCACTATGTGCAAGGACATGCCATTCTCTCTTCAGGATCCAAAGAAGCCATTTGCTACAATATGGACATTTTAGAACATTTGCTTTTTTATTAAACCTAAAAATCTAACTCTTAAAGACCTAAATACCTAAATACCTAAATACCTAAAAAAACTTAAAATCCTAGTTTTAGAACCCTAATCTATATAGCTATCCTATTTTATCTATATATTCGGATTTTTTCTTGATTGATCCTATTTTATATATTTATTTATTTATTTATTTATTTATTCAGATTTTTTTTCTCTTAATTAAGTTATATGTATGCCTAAGCCCTAAAACCCTAATTTTAAAGATCTAGACCTAAATTATGTATATTTCTATACACATGTGTATATACATGTATATATGTATTATATGTGTATGTGTATGTGTGTATATATGTTATGTACGTGTTAAAACCCTAAAACCCTAATCCAAGTGACCTAGAACTAAAACATGTATATATATGTATGCATGTGTATATATATGTGTATATGTATATATATGTGAATATAGATAGGTATATAAGTATGTGTGTTTGTGTATTTATATATTCATTTATATATTCAGATTTTTTCTTTACTTAATTATATTTAATTATATATATTTAATTAGATAATTTAAAACACTAGTTCTTTTTATATTTATTTATTTATATAATTATCTTATTGTATATATATATTTATTTATATATTCAGATTTTTTTTCTTATGTAATCCTATTTTTATATATTTAATTATAAATATTTAATGAAATTATTTAAAACACTAGTTCTATTTATATTTATTTATGTATATAATTATCTTATTTTGTATATATATATTTATTTATATATTCAGATTTTTTTTCCTTACATAATCCTATTTTTATATATTTAAATTATATATATTTAATTAAACTAGTTAAAACACTAGTTCTTTTTATATTTATTTATGTATATAATTATCTTATTTTATATATATATTCAGATTTTTTTCCTTACGTAATCCTATTTCTATATATTACATTTTATATATTTAATTATAAATATTTAATCAAATTATTTAAAACACTAGTTCATTTTATATTTATTTATGTATATAATTATCTTATTATATATATATATTTATTTATATATTCATATTTTTTTTCCTTATGTAATCCTATTTTTATATATTTAATTTTATATATCTAATTATAAATATTTAATCAAATTATTTAAAACATTAGTGCTTTTTATATTTATTTATGTATATAATTATCTTATTATATATATATATTTATTTATATATTCAGTTTTTTTCCTTACGTAATCCTATTTTTATATATTTAATTTTATATATTTAATTAAAACCCTAATCTTAAAATTCTAGATTTGAAATACTAAACCCTAAAACCCTAATCTTAAATAGGTAGACCTAAAATATGTATATTTCTGTATACATGTGTATATACATGTATATATGTATTGCATGTGCATGTGTATGTGTGCATATATCTTATGTAGGTGTTATAAACCTAAAACCCTAATCTTAAAGATTTAAATCTAAAATATGTATATTTCTGTATGCATATGTATCTACATGTATGTATGTATTATATGTATATG
>CM035440.1:17862354-17864854 GCA_020310875.1 Ceratopteris richardii | reverse complement strand
TGTATGGACGTCGGTATACCTGTCAGTAGATGCTAGTAAATTACCGACGCTTATACTGACGCTTATACCGACGCCTATACCGATGCCTATACCGACGCTTATACCGGCGGCTGCGGGCCACACCGACGATCCATTTAAAACGGTCATACCAACGGTCACTTGACCGTCGGTATCTCTTAGTTAGATTTTTCGAGGGCTATACCGACGCCGACTATGACCGTCGGTATATGCAGTGTCGGTATGCCCCTCATATGTTGTAGTGATTCCAGAGAAGAGATGGAGGAAGAGCACATAGTGAGGGGAGATCATCAATGGAATTAAGGCTGATGACAAGTTGGAGTCCTTCACCAGAGCAATGGATCTCTACATGGATATGCAAGTACCTGATCTCAACACCTTGATGGGAAAACTCTTCCCCCATGAGACAAAGCTCAATAGAAATAGTGAAAGCTCAAGTGGTAACCAATCTTTTGCCTTTTATACAGATAAGAATAAAGTTAAGGATAAAGATGAAGGTAAGAAATAGAAAGAAGAGGCTAGTACCTCTCATGCTAATTATGCAGGAAAAGGAAGAGGTGATAGAGGTGGGAAAATCACACTTGGGATTGAGTTCCCAAGAAGCCAGATATGAAGGTAATTGGTTCAAGGTTAGATATACAAAATTAAAAAGAACTTTGATGGTTCCATAAATAGGTACAAGGCAGGATTAGTGGCAAAGGGATTTGCCCAAACACATGGAGTAGACTATGAAGAAACATTTTCATCTATGGCAAAGATGCCAGCAATGAAGGTATTGTTAAGTCTTGCTCCATCCCAAAATTGAATTTTATATCAGTTAGATGTCAAAACTGCATTCTTAAATGGTTGGATATCAAAAGAAATGTATATGGCACAACCACAAGGTTTCGAAGATGAAGAAAAAGCATGTTATGTATGCAAGCTTAGAGAAGCACTCTATGGTCTCAAGCAAGCTCCTAGAGCTTGGAACCATAGGCTATTACCTATTTGCAGGATCAAGGCTTTGTGGCAAGCAAGGTAGACACTTCTTTATTTGTTAAGAATAATAAATAAGAGGTCATCTACTCATGTGTCTATGTAGATGATATCATTATTATAGGTAATGATTCTGATAGTATCAAGCAGGTCAAGGCTCACTTAATGAAAGAATTCAAAATCAATGATCTAGGGTTATTAACCTCCTTCCTTGGCTAAGAACTTGTGTATACAGATTCAGGTATATTCATCACACAAAGGAAGTTCATACATGATATGTTAGTAAAGTTTAAGATGGAAAACACTAAAGTTGCAGGTATTCCTATGGAGCTCAACCATAACCTAAGTTCACATGAAGGTGAACTACTTGAAGATGCTACAAGCTATAAACAATTTGACGGTAGTCTTAATTATGCTACTCTCATATCTCTATCATAACTCCATCAGAATAGTGAACTTGTCTGAGATTTTTCTCACTGTATAGTGGATCATTTCTCTTTCCTTAAAGCATGATAGCTCAAGCATAGTATCTACTTTAATCCTTCAAAGTTTCATTAATAATACTTCTCCTGATCCTCAGATATTCATCAATCTTTGCTCACTGTTCTATGATTGTCAAGCCCCGTAAAAGTCAGGATGGATGCTTATTTTGCTAAACATATTTCTCTACATATAGTTCATCATTTTAGATGATTTCACTCATGATTGGTAGCTTGTTAAGATAATTAAAGTTCCACAAAAGGAATTTTATCAATTGCTACTATACTCAAAGAACGATTCAAAACTCTTAGTAGATGTCTCAACCAAAATAGCAAGTTTTGTATTTTGGATCATAAGCCTACCTATGTATTTTGATCCTATCATTAGAGAATCATCTTCCAAGCAACATATGTGTTTATGTATGCTTATTAGCTAGCTAAAGAGGCCCAAAAAACTCTCCATCCATCACTTATAGCAGGTGTAAAGCAAGTTTTAGCTACACCAACTCAGCTCTTGTCAGTATCCACCATCTCCTTCAACATCTCTCTCCCTCTCCTCTTCCCCTCCCTCTCCCCCTCCCTGTCCCCCTCCCTCTTCCTCTCCCTCTCCCTCTCCCTCTCCCTCTCCCTCTCCCTCTCCCTCTCCCTCTCCCTCTCCCTCTCCCTCTCCCTCTCCCTCTCCCTCTCCCTCTCCCTCTCCCTCTCCCTCTCCCTCTCCCTCTCCCTCTCCCTCTCCCTCTCCCTCTCCCTCTCCCTCTCCCTCTCCCTCTCCCTCTCCCTCTCCCTCTCCCTCTCCCTCTCCCTCTCCCTTCCCTCTCCCTCTCCCTCTCCCTCTCCCTCTCCCTCTCCCTCTCCCTCTCCCTCTCCCTCTCCCCCTCCCTCTCCCTCTCCCTCTCCGTCTCCCTCTCCCTCTCCCTCTCCCTCTCCCTCTCCCTCTCCCTCTCCCTCTCCCTCTCCCTCTCCCTCTCCCTCTCCCTCTCTCTCTACCTCTCCCTCTCCCTCTCCCTCTCCTTCTCCCTTTCCCTCTC
>CM035440.1:17844854-17857354 GCA_020310875.1 Ceratopteris richardii | reverse complement strand
TAAAATACGTAAAACAAAATTTTAAGACAAAGAAAAATACGACCTAAAATCAATTTTATCTTCAATCTGCTTCATCTTCAATTTGCTCATCTTTATGCATCTTAATTTGTTCTTCAAAGACCTGTTAAAACTCAACCAGCAAAGCTAGACACGCAAAATTAATAAATTTCATATTCAAATCTTCTCTTGGTTTTCCTGCAAAAGAAACCCACACTAAAGAAATTCATTCATACATAATTAATCATGCTCATCATCAAACATTACTTCATACATTTCATCATCTCTTTGTTTAAATAATTTAATTCTTTTGCCAGCAATTAAGTTTTTAAGAGGCGTGCCATCTAATTCGCGTAAGGCATACGTTCCATTATCATAGGTTTTGACTACCACATAAGGTCCAAAACAATGTCTTTTAAGTTTCCTACGGGCATCATACTGAGAATCAAACGTACTATCATACAGTAAAACCCAATCATTAACATAAATCGGCTTTGGCCTTAACCTATGTGATTTATCAAAATACTTCTTGTTTTTCAATCGAGAATCTTTTAGTTTAACTATAGCCTCTTCTAAACGCTCATTCCCTTGCTCTAACTGCTGGATTCGCAGAGCTAATAAATCTTCTGTCGACAAATTATCTTCCCATGGTAACGTAGTCCAAGTAAGAATTTGCGTATGCACAGGGAATATCGGTTTCTGGCAATACATCAACTCTGCCGGCATATACCCCGTTGTTCTAGTGCAGGTCATTCTATCAGCCCACAACGCAAATGGTAGATAAGTTGGCCAAGGCCAATTTTTAATTTCTCCATTACAAGCTTTGGAAATTTCTTTAATAATAGGAGAATGCCCTCGCTCAATCTTCCCATTAGCTTCAGGGTTGTAAGCAGTAGTAAGGGCTAAGCGAATTCCATGCCTAGCAAAGAATTCTCTAGCCTCCTGCGCATCTAACTCTCCCCTATCAGCCACTACCTTTTCTACATAACCAAATCGTGAAATGACATCCTCAAGAAGAAATTTGCATACATTCAAGGTTGTCTTAGATCTTAAAGCTCGGCCTTCTACATGATTCGTAAGATCTTCACGTGCCAAGACTATATATCTCATCTTATTGATACCTTTGGGCATGGTAACTAAGTCTACAACCCATTTATAATGGATGCATGGTGGATAGGTAGGATGCAACGGATCCCTATGTTTGACTGAGGAATGAATCTGACATACGTCACATGAATCCACATAGTTTTTAACAGTAACATAAATCCCTGGCCACCAGTATCCTTCTCTAATTTTTTCATACGTAGCTACAAAACCTTTATGTCCTGCCCATAAAGTATCATGCATACTCTTCATGACTTGTAACTGACGATCCTTAGTACCTAGTACTCGTTGTGGCAATCTAATTTTTCCCCTCGCATGTCTCCAAATGAAACCATCTTTCAAAAAAAAGTTGTAAGCTCTTTTCCTAATATTCCGAAATCTATTTGAAGACCATGAAGGTGCCCTAACCAAAGTACTTAAATACTTTCCAATATCCTGCCACTCTCCTTCGTATTCTTCAATATTAAACTGTTCATATGCGTATGCTTTAGAATCATAATTGATTGCATTTATTTCTAATTCTGTTTATTCCTCATTATCAAATCTAGCTCGAGAAAGCATATCAGCCACAGGATTAGATTTACCTGCAATATGTATCAAAACAGGATTTATAAACTTGATGTATGAAATCCATCTAAGCATGGCAATGTCGGGTGATTAACAGTTTGTAATCATTCCAATCAGAGGTAGACAATCTGTTTCAACTATTACATTTGCACCTATAAAATATTCTTTATCGGATTTTAATGCCGTGACTAAACCCCATAGTTCTCGTTTAATTTGCGGATAATTTCTTTGCGTATCGTGTAAAATCTTTGCTCCAAATCTCACAGCATACCTATTGCCCTCTTCATCGTCCTGACCAATAACCCATCCTATTCCTATAGGGCTCGTATCAACAGTTAAAATGATAGGCTTTTGATCAGTATAATCTACTCGCTTTAAAATAGGAGCTTCAAGAAGTAATTTCTTTAACTTTTTCATAGCTTTTGAGTGTTCTTCAGTCCAAAGAAACTTTCGATTCTTCCTTAGTAAAGCATAAAGACAGTTTGCAACATGTGCATAGTGTGGGATCCAGATGGCATAAAACACACAAGCACCAAGGAATCGTCTTACCTCACTAATATTACTACAGGTTTCAGAAATCTTGTTTATAGCGTCGACTTTAGGTGGATATGGCCTCCGACCGTAATGTCCACATAAATGCCCAACTATAAGTACCTCATTGACACCAAAAACAGATTTCTCAATGGAGAATGTGAGACCAACCTCTTCAAATCTCTGGAAAATCCTTTCACAGTCAGAGATATGATCTACTACAAACTTCCTGCAGCCAGAGGAATCTAAAGTTTCATCTTTCGCATTCTCAATACATCCTTTAATAGGAATGTCATCAATAAATGGCATGGCTATATTAGGAATGAAGTCATGTAATACTGAATTCATGGCGTTCATCATATGCGCTACTGAATTAGTAGCTCCTTGCGGCAAAGTGCACATGCGAACTAAGCCTAAAGGAGTTTTCATGGTCGTAATGTCTCTACTTTCAATAGCAAGGTGAAATTGATCGTAGCCAGAATACAAGTCTCCCATTGAGTAAATGGCATGACCAGCGAAGGCTTCAGCGAATTCTCCTACAATGGGCCCAGTACCTACATTCCTAATAGTAACCTTGTTAACAGGTTGTAAATCTTGAATGAACCGTAACTTGCCATTTTTCTTTGGAACAGTAAACCACCTATTTGAGTAGGGTGCAGACGATGGCTCTAAAATTCGCATGTGAATCTTTTCCTTAAGAAGCCGCATTAACTCTGGTAAATGGGCTTTCGGAACAGGTATGGGTCGAAGATTCCATGGAATGTGAGGCACTGTAAAGATGATCATTGGTGGTACAATTTTTGGGTCTGCACAACCTATCTCATGGGAATATAAAGAAAATGCCTTTCCATGCTTTCTAATCACTCTTTGAAATAGTTCACGTTCCTCGGGTAACATAAAATTTTCATCATTTCCTATCTTGATTAGCTTTAAAGTTTCTTCTGTGAAAGTATGACCTATATTTGTGCGCTCTCTTAAATAAGGATCATTGGTAACTTTCCTAAACTTCTCTTCACTCTCTCGTGGTAATGATTGGGCAATCGGTTTAATTTTTTTATCAACGGTTTTGTATTTTGTATTTACTTTTGCTTCCTTTTCATTACTCATGACAAATTTAATAATCAAATCATATTCTTCAATAGAATTTAGAAGTACAAATCTAAAATTTTCTTTTTCATGCAAAATATTTTGAAGTTCTTCAATCAATGAGTTTGAAGATAAAGTTTCAATTACGGTTTCAATGTGTTCATCAGATGAAATGAATCCTTTCTCTTTATAAATTTTTTCATAATGTTTTATAATTTTTTTAGGAATTTGTTTATAATGACTGAATTGCAAATATGATGAAGGGAAATATAAAGAAAAACTATCTAAAGTATCTACAGATGGGTGCGAGACATCAAACCAAGAACCACCGTTGTCTCGCTCAACAGTGGCATCTAGGCAAAATTTTGATCATAATAAGTTCCAAACTCACGAAGAGGCATATGATCTTCACGTATCTTTTCATGAGAACGGATGGGCGTCTTCCTAATTTGCTCCCTATTTCGTACATGGTTTGGGCTGACTATCATAACTTGGAGCGATTGTAGATCATCTTTAGATCTAATTCTTGCGTATGCTGAGCCGTCATCTATTACTTTAGTCTCCATTCTGGCTTCACATATGAATGGTTGACCTAATATAATTTCATAAGAGCAGTTGTCCTAAATGAAAAAGTGGAATGTCTCAGAGATTCCACCTATCATTAGAGGTATGTTGGCACATGCTCCTAGGAGTGATCCACAACCATTGTCCGCGGTTCGCATTATCCAGCCGTGATTTTTATCAATAGGCGATTTAAACTTATCATATAATCCTTTCGAAATCACATTGATTTCAGACCCAGAGTCAATTAGGGCTAAAGCAAAATATGATCTCTTCTGATCTCCTAAGTTAACTTTAATCTCCGGTGTACCTCTCGCCCAAAAACGTTTTCTAAAATCACTCTCTGAGTTTTTTGTTTCGTCATCTGGTACAATCGGCCCTAAGAAATTTTTGTTCATATTACAGGTATTATCTTCTTCATCCTCTAAGTCTAAAGAAAGAGATTCATGAATCAAGTGAGTTACATCGGCAACATCTTGCATCTCTACCTCTTGTGACAGAGGGAATCTCTTCCTTTTAATTAGTTTAATAAAATTTTCCTTAAATTCAATTTTTGCTATTGAGAAGATTTGTTCTAAAGTCATTGTTACTGCACTTTTTAATAAGATGTCATACAATATTTCTTTCGAATCAACTTTTTGTTCAAGTTCAGAAATAAGAATAGCTTTCGGTACTCGTTTTGGTTTCTTTTCTGGTTTCTCTTCAGGTTTTGTTTCAGTTCTAGGAATTTGCTCTACTTTGTCTGATGTTTGTATTGGCTCACTAAACACAGGTTGTTTACCCTCCCTAATTTCTTTTCTTCGCTCCTCATTTGTTTTAGAACTTTCGCCTTGTTCAAACTGAACTTTCTTAGGCTTCGGCTCATCTCTCATCTTACTTCTAGTCATTCGTCTACCTGAATCATTTGTATCTTGCTCATCATCCCTCTTTCTTTTCTCTTCAACATTCGCAATATGCGAATATATCGAGAATTGATCGACAGGAGAGTTCCACACAGTTTTCTGCATAATATCATCTCTCGCCTTTATCAAAGCTTCAATTGAGTAGTTCCTCGTTTCCCTTGTTTGTTCGGAATCAGAGTCACTATCAACATATTCTAGTTTAACAGCAGAAGCAGATTTCGAAGACTCAGAAAGGTTTTCATACAGCTTCTGCATCCCTCCCTTTCCCCAATTGGCAGCTAAGGGTAAATGTGTTCTATAGTCGCACAATCGCTTGTCAATATCAATTACAAGTCTTTTCTCTTTCGCATCTTTCAATGCTTCACATGTGTAAGTCAAATGATCTGTGGCATCGCACCAGATACATCTCCTCACATTGGCATTTCTCCTTTCATTGAAATTTCTTTGGTTAAATGCTTGAGGAATCGGTTGAGGAATTGGTTGGGGTACGACTGGAGGATTAGGAGGTATAAAAGGTGGATTAGGAGGTACAAATGGATGATTCGGAGCTACTAATGGTGGATTTGGAGCATTTTCTGGTTGAGGATAAATAGTCGGATGAGCTTGCATTGCAGGTTTATCTTGTAGGTTTAAAGCATACACCACATTCTGCAAAGCCGCTACCTCTTTAGACATATTCTCGTGCATATGCATCATATTGTCCAACTTATTAAACAAAATCTCAAATTGTAACTCGGTTGGTACTCTAGATGTGGATGTTGTAGGCTCAACTTTTGAATCTATATGTGTATCCCTAGTTGCCTGAATCGGAGGAAAACTGGAAGATGGTTGAGACATCGATTCATAAAGGAGTGTTTTACGTTGGATCATGTGAGCAACCGCCTCAACTATAGTTTTTACTACACCCCAGTCATCTGTAAGCCCATATTTCTTTCCCGGTTCTTCAAGCCTACGCTCAACCTCTACCCTTATATCTGGAGTCAAGATTTTAAGGAAATATAAAATGATATCTGGGGTAAGGGCAACTCTATCCTGTTCAGGTAATTGAGAGAATCTTTTCATAAATTCACTATGGAGTTGAGTTAGCGAAATGTGAGGCTTAGGTGAACTAATCCATTTCATAAATCCTTCTCTACTATGTTGACTGTAGTCTTCTAAGTAGAATTCCTTATGCAGCTCTTTTCTAAACTCATTCCATTCCTTATTGTCATGTATATCCATAATAGCTTTTACAGTACCTATGGCCAGATGTCCAAGATAGGATTTCCACTTTGTTTCAGGTAAACCGTGTAACTTAGCTAATTCCTCAAACGTGTCTAAATAATTTGTAACATTCATACCAGTAAATTTCCCTTTATCCTTTAATAACGTTTCAACTACCTTTTGTCCTTGCGTCTCGTGCATCATAGTTTGAAATAGCTCGTCCATTTTTGAAGTTTGTTTTGACCTAGCTTGAACAATTCTAACTATATCCTGAACTTCTTTTGTTACTCTTTCCTTATGTTCAGCTACTAATTCTGAAATTCCGTTAGAGTCCAGTTTGATAAGTTTATACTATGCCAATATGCTTCAAGTAAAGCTATGATTAACGCTTAACCTATGATTAACAAACAGTTGCCTTTAACCTATACCAATAATTTAACCTTAAATAAAATTTTGCACCCAAGAATGTAAGGGTAAAGAAATTATACCAACTGCTCGAAGATGAGGCTCAAAATAGTGCTTTCTGTGAAATTCAATACATTTATTGATTTGAATCAAAACCTAAATACATAGTTTGCTAAAAATGGGTGCAAACGTTTTGTGCTTCAATTGTTGATGAAAGGGGTGGCGCGACGAGGTTCTCCTACTTGCCAATCTTCGTGGAGGCGCTCAGGTCACAAGACCAGCCCTCGACACCAAGAAGATTGCAAGCTCACGTAAATGCCACAGCTTCTAGGGATGAAGACGCAGCTGCACTGATGTAAAATCGTATGAATGTATATGCAATGCAAACTGATAATACCTGTCTGAGTCGCAAGCCGATCTTCACATCGGGTTCACCAATGTCGGGTCGTGAGAGATGCTCGGATGGTGGATCAAGTCATCCGCCTAAATCGTTCGGCACACGCAGGGTGTCTGTAGCGGACTCAGGCTTAAGGAAATAAGGGTTCTAATGACAAAACAATATAAATTACCTAATTCTATGACTGAAACTAAAGTTTCTTACCAAAAGTAAATAGTTTTAACTAGCTATGGACCGTAAGGACGGGCAGCCTCGTACATAGCAACAGCTTCCTGATATGAGATTGAAACTTCCATAATGGGTTCTTCTACTAAACTTTCAGGTAAGCTAGAGGGTTCTGGTCTGTCTAGAGTTGGCGGAACATTTTCAATATTTTCAATAGTACGGTGCTGTTGTGTCGCGTTCAAATTCCTCCAAGGATTCCCCTCATTTTTGTGAGGATCTTGCACAGAGTTCGAGGAAGAAGCACGGAGATCGATCAAAGAGTTGCCGCCCAGCCGCGTAGTGGTTCGATCATTACCCTCTCTCTCTCTTCACCCAAAATGGGTCATGGTCAAGGTTCCTCTCATGAGTGCCACTTGGCACTCATGTGAGCATCATACTCTATATGAATAAGAGGAGGGTCATACCTCTAAATACTATTCATATAGGATACTCCATGTGACATTTCCTTCCCCTTACTTCCATTTTGTCCTCAAAATGGTATTGGAAGGTCTAAAAGAAAGAGAGAAATAATAGAACCACCACTCCCACTATATCCCCATGTATAAAAATACATGGTCCTGTCTCCGTGTTGTTTCCCCATATCCTTCCCCTTAAGAAAACTCTTGGGAAGGTAAACTAAAACTGGGAAACCGTCTCTGAAGGGTGCTAACCCGCTCCCATGTGGCACTATCTTCTGAACTATCTTTCCACTTTACTAGACACTCTTTATACAAGTGACTCCTCGTCCGTTTCTCTCGAGTGCGTAGTATGCTCTCTGGCTCATGTGGAATAGATTGAACAGAAATAGGCTCTACTACCTCACTATCTGGAATGAGGTTGTCAGATTCACCCAGCCTTTTCTTAAGCCGGCTAACATGAAAAACTGGATGAATTTGACTACTCTCTGGAAGTTGGAGCTGGTAAGCCATCTTTCCTATTCTCTTAAGTATTTGGAAAGGTCCACAATACCTAGGAGATAATTTTGGACAAGGTCCCGTCTTCATGGTTTCAGACCTAGATGGAACTCTAAGATAGACTTGCTCTCCTACCTCAAAGTTGATATCTCTTCTTTGAGGGTCAGCATAGGTTCTAGCCCTATCCTGAGCTTTCCTAATGCTGTCCTTAGCAAGTCTAAGCATATCATTCATTTCTTTCAAGAAGTCCTTTGCAGCTTGAACTTTTTCATTCTGCAAGCCTACTGCATAAGGAGCCCTTGGCTGAAACCCATACATAAGCATAAATGGACTATGCCCAGTGGAAGAGTGCTTGGCACTATTATATGCAAACTCTACTATAGGTAAGTACTCCTCCCAATTAGTTTGCCTTTCATTCACATATGCTCGAAGCATATTCTCTAGGATTTGGTTAACCCTTTCTGTTTGCCCATCCGACTGTGGATGCTCGGCCGTACTCATGCTAAGCTTTGTATCCAACCTTTTGAAGACCGCTCTCCAAAAGTGGCTAGTAAACTTCTTATCCCGATCAGAAACTATGTCTAAAGGAAGACCATATAACCGGTATAGGTTCTCAACAAAGAGTCTAGCCAACTCTGGTGTCTTCACTGTAGTATGTGTTGGAATAAACCTAGCCATTTTGGTTAACCTATCCACAATTACCCAAACCGAGTCGTGCCCTCTCTGTGTCTTAGGTAAACCGACTATAAAGTCCATGGAGATACTCTCCCATTTCCCATTGGGAATATCCAATGGGTGGAGTAGTCCTCCAATCCTCAACCTCTCAGCTTTGTTGACCTGGCATTTATTGCACTTAAGCACATACTCTAGGACGTCCTTATGAAGTCCAGGCCAATAAAACTGCCTCTTAACAAGATCATAAGTCTTGTTAACTCCTGGGTGTCCCGCACTAGGTGTGTCATGACACTCATATAAAATATGCAGTCTCATCTCCGTATCTCTAGGGACACACACCTTACCTTTATATAACAGATATCCATCTTGGACACTGTAATTCTTCCACTTGAATCCTTCTTGAGTACCCGTCGATACTCCATCCTCATTGGAAACCCGTATATCACGATCCCCATTCTCTATGGCTTCCCAAATCTCGGAATATGCAGGGTCAAGCCTACATTTCCCTCTAATAGACTCAAGTAGCTCATTAGTGATCTGAGTAAAACTCAGTCCATTGAGCATAGGCATGCGGCTAAGTGAATCAGCCACTACATTAAACTTTCCCTTCCTATACCTAAGCTCATAATCAAACTCTTGAAGGGTCTCTGCCCATCGGGCCTTACGACCTTTAAGGTCTGTTTGATTAGAGAGCCACTTAATGCTCTCTTGATCAAACACTATCGTAACTTTGGCACCATATAAATAATGACGCCACTTCTTCAAAGCATGGACTATTGCATACAACTCCTTCTCATAGACGGAGTAATTCTTTTGAGCCGGTTCTAGTTTCTTGCTCTCAAAAGCTAATGGTCGACCATCCTGTACTAAAACCGCTCCTATAGCAAAATCACTCGCGTCAGTTTCAACCACAAATGGTTTATTGGGATCTGCTATATGTAAAAGTGGAGCTGTAGCAATTGCTACCTTCAACTTTTCCATACTTTGCTTCTGTTTGTCTCCCCAATGAAAGGCTTTCCCTTTCCCTTTAAGCTGTTCCGTCATCGGGACAGCAATTTTGGCATAGTTCTTAATGAATCTTCGATAGAAACCTGATAAACCTAGGAAGATCTGCAGCTCCTCCAGGTTCCGTGGATGTGGCCATTCCATAATAGCCCTTACTTTTTCAGGATCCATCTGGATTCCATCTTGGGAGACTATATGCCCAAGGTATTTAACCTCTGTCTTGAAAAATTCACACTTTGATTCCTTAGCAAAGAGCAAATTTTCCCTTAGCACTTGAAATACTTTTCTCAAGTGTTCCAAGTGTTCCTGTTCTGATGCACTATAGATCAGAATGTCATCTAAAAAGTCTACTACAAAGTGTCCTAGATAAGGCCGTAAAACACTATTCATGAGTTTCATGAAAGTGGCAGGAGCATTGGTGAGACCAAAAGGCATCACCAAAAACTCATAGTGCCCATATCTAGTCCTAAATGCAGTCTTAGGGACATCCTCTGCCCTAATCCTGATCTGATGATATCCTGATCTAAGGTCAAGCTTGGTAAAATACCGAGCTTGATGTAACTGATCAAATAGATCTTCCAACCTAGGCATTGGAAATCTATTTTTGATAGTTACCTTATTAAGTGCTCTATAATCTATACATAGTCTCATAGAGCCATCTTTCTTTTTAACTAGGAGCATTGGCGATGCCCAAGGTGAGTTACTAGGTTTGATGAAGCCTTTATCTAAATAGTCCTGCAATTGCTTCTCAACCTCCTCATACTGAGAAACACTAAGCCTATAAGGTGGTCTACAAATAGGGTTAGTGTTAGTAACAACTTCTATGGCATGGTCAATGTCCCCTCTCTCAGGTGGTAGCCCTCTAGGTAAGTCAGTGGGAAAAACATCTCTGAATTCAAACATAAGATCCTTAAAACTTTTAACTACACACTCTTGCAAAAAAGAATAGTAGAAAGTCCTGTTCATATTTACATTCAAAGCATGAAAATATACATCAGATGAGCTGTCTATACAATGCTCCATATCATGACTATACAATAAAAACATATCCTGTACATGCTGTGAACAACAGAGACTATACAACTCTAATGATGAGATGAGAGGTGCACTAGGTACATCTCTCTCTCCCTGAACAAAAACTTTACTTCCATTCTTTTCAAACTCGAGTGTGTTATTTTGATAGCTGCGTTTAAGTGTATCTCCCAACCCCCATAGCCACTCTCTTCCTAAGACTAGATCTGTCCTCTCCATGTTCATAATTTGGAAGTCCATATGATCTGTATAATCCTGCATCTTGACTTCCAAATTGGATACCATCGTATCCCATATTCTTTTATCTTGCCCTTGCATCATAGATACAATGTATTTATGTGCACTAGGCTGTTGGGGAATCTTCAATTTCTTGACCAAAGCATAGTTAATGAAATTATGAGTGGCAGAGTCATCTATCATGACTCGCACCCTGGTCCCGTATACACTACCATGTAGCTTGACCAAGTCATGTGGTCCAAACTGCGGTGACCACAATGACTGAGTCAAACAACACGTGTGCTCTATATCCTCATGCATCACCTCCACTCCCTTGCAGCTAGAGCTGCCATGAATGGGAAGGGTCTGCACTAGGTGGACCGCCTTTTTGCCCCTTTCAGGAGCCGTACTAGACTCTGGTCCTTTCTTCTTTTCTTCCCCCTTCTTGAGTGGACAGTTCCACTGCGAGTGGCTAGGGGATAGGCACCTAAAACACAGGTTCTCTCTTTTGGCCTTCTCAAACTGGTCTGTGGATAGCTTAGGCCCTTGTGATCTTTGTTTTTTAATAAAAACCTTGTTTTTCCCAAAAGGCAACTTTTTCTTAAATTTAGTGGTGCTAAGAGGTTTAAGGGGCTGATCCGTCTCCATAGGAGTATACTGAGGACGGTTATGGTCCTCATATATCTGTGCATACTTGATCGCCTCCTCAAACGTCTTAGGCGCATTCCTCCTGACTTCCCTCTTTATGGCTTTATCCAAGCCCCTAACAAACCCTCTGGTCTTCTGAAAGTCATCTAGACCCTTAAGCTTCAAAGTGATCTCTCTATAGTGAGATAGATAAACTGAAAGAGGCCTGCCTCTTTGAGTAATTCTATCCCACTCATCCCAATTCCTCTCCTCTTCATTTTCAGGAAGAAACTCTTTTAGGAAAAGAGTCTCAAAGTGAGTCCAGTCACTAGGGATAGAGTTCGCCTCCTTAAGACTCATCCACCACTTATAAGCACGCGGGCCGAGGGAGAGACTCGCCTCTAGCACACGATACTCAGGTGGGGTGCCCTTCAATTGATGCAAATCCTGCCACTTTTGTAAAAAAGTGTAGATTGCATCTTTATTCCTGTCTCGGTCATCCCCCGTAAAGGTTGGTGGCTTTAAGTCTTTCAGGAGGGGAGCTTCCCTAGAGCTCTCTCCTTTATACTTACTAGGAAGAGAAGTCTCTTTCCTAGTAATCTCTAGAGGAACGGTAGGAGTCTCTCTTTCCTTCTTAGCTAGGAAAGAGGTGACACTAGTCTCAAGGGAGATCATTTGAGACTTAAGTTGCTGTATAAGAGATGTAATGCTACCCAAATCTTTTTCTAACTTAAGGGTTTGCTCTTTCAAGTCAATGAATTGGTCACGAGTGACAAATTCATCTATAAGCTCTTCATAAGTGTACTCTTGCTGTGAAGGCTCTTTTTCTTCTATATTCTTTTCTATTTCTTGTCCTAACTCTACTTCTTCCATCCTAGCATCTTGATCCTCTAGTTGCTCTCTAGGTGGAGAAGTGGTCTCAACTACTTGTTTGCCTTTATTTTCCATGTTTAAGTACCCTTCCCCCGTTTGCTAACTAGAGAGTATGAAAATGAATGGAAGTAGAGTTTAAAATATGCAAGAAGAAGAGAGGTATAACACAAGAGCACTTCCCTGATACAAAGTAATGTTGCG
>CM035440.1:17709854-17839854 GCA_020310875.1 Ceratopteris richardii | reverse complement strand
CCCAATAGCTCTTCCTATCTGCTTGTTGAGCAGCACCCCAACATTTTTGGAAACAATGCAGATGGTAGAATACAAGTAATTTCTCGTGCTCAGCGTGTAATCGTTCAAAATATTTGAGAAGACCTCCTAGCTAGGAAGCGTTCATCTCTATTCTTGTAGCAATGATCAGGGCAGTCGGCATTATGTGTGAACTTGTGAGGTATATACATGTGTTGCACATATTGCAAGTTGGGATGATTAAAGGTAAATATTCAAGTGCCTCTCTAAAGCCTTAACAATTGGGGTTGGGCTCATGTCCTCTTTCCGGCTTTTTGGCTCACCTTCTCTTCCATGCTTTTTGATCTCTAGTTGGTTCCATTGTGAGGCTTTGACTATGGATTTGACTTGTCCAAAAGTGCTATGAGGCATAGAATAGTGAGTCACAACAAATGAGATCAAAGACATGTTATCTTTTTATTTGGACCTACACATCTTGAAATCTTGTCAAAGCCACTTGTCTGTTGCTAAAAAACAATAGAACGAAGCTTGATTCTATAACCTTAGAAGTCTTAACTAGATAGAATAATTTGCTTGTGATCAAGAAGAGCGTAACTCTATGATCAAGTACCCCACCTCATAACCTTCTAGTCTAGAAAAATGAAATTCAAGACAAATAATAATAAGTAAAACCTCTTCATTTACCTTTTAAATCTATAGAATCACAAATGATAAGATCCTAAATGCTATTCTTAATTTGCATTACATGAGATGGAAAAAATAGTTACTGATTTCCATTGGGGAATTACGATAATAATCATGTCATTGTCTAGGGGACACATTGAGAGTAGGCTTTTTGCATACCATATTGAATTCCCCAAAGCATTTTCTAACTGACATTTCACAAAGACGACCCTAAACAAGCATAAATTTTCAACAATATCCACACATTGATCAGAAAAGAAAGCTCAACATAGATAACAATAAGCACAATTTGAAACTAACACTTTGAACTGTATTTCTATTAACTTGCTTTTTACAATCAAGATATTGTTTACAAAAATAAAAAGCTTCTCATATGTGTCCTCAGCTTCATGCATAATATCATCTTCCTGATTGGCATTCAAGGTCAGCCATGTCTCGAGGTTCATCTGCAAGGGGTGGAACAGGCTCCCTTGACGTAGCCTGGAATCTTTCAGTATCTGCTATGTGCTTCCTTCCCACCTCTTAGTCCTCATCTAGGCATTCATTCAACCCATTTATCCTCATTCTTATGAAGCTCACTTGAGCTTCATCTTTCTCTATAGCTATGCAATGCATGGACATTTTTAATGAACACGCAAGAGTCATTCCTCAAAAGAAAGAAAAACAATAAGAGGCACATCATGATACATGGTAAATGCGATCCATTAGAACTACAATTACCTATGCTAGAGAAAAGGTCTAGGACCCCATCATCATCATTGGAAAACAACCGATGAAGTCGCATAATCCATTTTTGTGGCTTCTGATATGGATTTACTGTTGGAGAAATTCTATGACAAGCCTAAGTATTGGCTTGAGTCTCATAAAGTCTTAGAAGAAGCTTTAAAAAGAAGACTATGTAAAGTTCACTTGTGAACTACCTCTTGTAACTTTTGAAGAGTTTACTTAATGTAAAAGTAAGAGAATCTTAAGTGGTTGAGTCCACTTGATCAAGAATGGAAAGAGGAGCCACGAATTCGTGATTTGTGTTAGGTAGAGAATCAAATCAATCATTGATTGATTGGAGAGTGATTGAGGGAAGTTAGCCTCCCAAACTCAACCATAAATAGATGGCAGTTTTAGTCGTGGTTAGAGAGACCTATGTGAAGACCTCCAAGAGCTGAGCTTTATGCCATATCAAGGTGTGATTACAAGGCACACATATGTATCAGTAAGTCATTGTATTGTACAAGCAATATACTTTCATTTTCATGATTATTTGAGTTCATCTTTCCATGTTCTTGTGAAGTGTACTACTCACTGCCATTACTCTCAGTTTTCTCAGTCAGCTTGCAGAGATGTTTTCTCTGAGCTTGGTGCATCATTTTCAGTGATTTAACTTCGTAAAGTTAGCTCTAAAAGTCTAATATATGCTCACAAATTTTCATGTCATTTGGATGTTGCAATCTTCAGTTATGTTCATTTGAAGTCAACAGGGTCTGTTCATCTTCACTTCTCTGTCAGGTACCCGACTTTTTCACTCATCTTGTCAGAGCCATTTCGCAGTGGTTACTTATCCAAATTCAGTGATTTAAAGCTTTTTGGATTCAGCTTACTGTCTAGTATAACCATACAAATTGTCATAATCATTGGATTTCTACAGTTTGAATTATGTTGATTTTTCTGCTCACTGGTCTATTTCTGTAGCAGCCCGTGAAAATCGGGATGATGTCATCACTTGTTAAAACTCATTCGCAGTGTGTGGTTCATTATTTTTGATGAGATTACTCTTGAAAGTTAGCTCTTTAAGTTGCCTAGACGTCCCCAAGAGGAATTGAGCTAATTGCTGCTGTGCTCAGAGAATTATGTAAAACACTGGACAGGTGTATGAACCAAGAATAGCAAGTTTTCACCTCTGAGCTAACTCCAACTTATCAATTTTGATCTATCTTTTTGAGAGTGATCTTCCAAGGTACATAGGGTGTCTAATACATCCATTGGCAAGCTAAAAGGGCCCACCATATACTCCTGGAGTTCATTTGGCTGGTGTAGATCAAGGATTTTGCAACACCTCTTCATCTTCAAGCACATACCTATCCATCTCTTCACATTTACCAATGTCTTGTACCCAGTCACATGACAAAGTTTCTTTGTAATTGCAGGGAACATGAGTACATTGGAGATTCCTTTGTCATTGCAATGTTCTCTATCCCTTCGTTTGCTTACTTTGTCATAATACCCGATTGTAATGCATTTTGTTGAACTCACAAACCTATGCGAAGGAGTATGATTCACATTTGTCTTTAACCTACCAAAGAAAGCTATAAGTAAAATAGAGTTCATTATGCATAAATAAGAGACCAAAATGAAGATAGATTACCATGTAAGACACTCCACAACATGACATCTTGACTTCAAAGTAGTTGATACAAAAAACAATTGGTCCTTGCTATGGAAAATAACTATCCTCCATAAAGGTAACATAGTCAAGTGTGCAAAATCGGTCACCATCTTGCGAATCTATGGTGTTTGAATGGATCCTCATCATTAACAAAGCCCATCATCCTAAACCTGTAGCGTATATCTGCTATTACAAGGGAGTAATGTTTTCTAGGTACAACCGTACACATATTATTTACATCTGTGCAATATACATTGTAATATACAGGTCTAAGGGGGTCCAAAGGGTTGAAGAAACACTTCAAATCTGACTCATCATCAAAATTGATTTCCTTAGCTTTCACCCTAGACTTCTTGTGCCTTGCCCTTTGAATGTGAACCAGGAATGCAAGTGGGCAATCATCATTTACCTCCGCAGACACGACTTTTTTGGCTTCCACAACAACAAGAGAAGAAGGATAATTATTCATGTATGATAACTCAATGCCTAACATCGACCTATGCTACGAGATTGATGCCTAGCATCGATTCCGTGCTAATAGCCCATGCCTGGCATCGACTTCTGGCAAGAAGCCGATTCTTGCCATCGATTCTTTGCTGCAATTCAATGCCTGACATAGTCTCTGTTCATATATGTCCTCACATTCGATGCTTGATAGAATTCTTGCTCGACCTTGATGCCAGCATCTCATTTGAAGAGCGAGTTGATGCTAGGCATCACCATTCAAAACAGAACTTGATGCCAAGCATCAACATTCAGTTGGAAGTCAATGCTAGGCATCGACCTCTCCCCAAAAGTCGATGACATGCATCAACATTCAGTAAAGAATCGATGCCAAGCATCAACTTCTTGGCTAAAGTCAATGCCAGGCATCAACTATCTTAACATAGAGTGGAATTGGAGCACCTACACAATCACAAAACAATATAAAATATTCTAACAATGCTTTGTATGATGTGGTGGTTGCATACTCTACCTGCACTTCATTGGAAGAGAAGCAACCCAGCCTCTTCATCATTACCTCCTGAATCTTCATATAGACTTTATGATTGCATTTGCATGGATAAAATCGAGTGAGTTCAGAAATAGGAAACACAGACCAAAGAGGCTTTAAGAAACTCCTACTTACTTGTTGAGCTCAATGACCATCTCTTCAAGACTTAAATATTTAGAAATTACTCTTGATAATGTTGATATTATCAAGGTATCATCCTTGATCCCTTGGAGGGCTCTCCATGGTGTCAACTTCATATCCTTAGTAGCCTCTTCAATCCAAAGATCAAGCTTCTTTCCTTTTTCCTTTACATCCACCTGAAGATCTGGCCTTGCTTTCCTTTGTTTATAGCCCTTAACCTCCTTATTTTCCCAAATTGTAAAAATCTTGTCCTGGAGATCCCATGTTTCACGCGTTCTGAATGCTAGTTGAAACTAAGGGTCAAATTTCCTCAAGGCATCTGATTTTCATGTCTCATCCACAACTATCCCCACCTCAATAAGACGTTGCTTCCTTACATTTGGATGTACCCTGCCAACATCTTCCATTAGAGAATCTTCATACTCATGGTGGAAGAAGCGAATCTACTCAATGGATGACATTTTTTGCCTGTAATCATTGTCATTATTATGATCCCTAGCCAAAATCTTAGCCTCTTTAGTAGTAATTCCTACATATATCTTGCACTCCACATACCTAAAGAAGAATGTTGTTGGGTGCTCCTTCACCAACTATCTATGTGCCTCTACAGAGTGTGATCCACCAATCACATAGTACGTGTAGTCCTCAAGAAAAGCATCATTGAAATCATCTGCAGAGCTACATTCATTTGAGTCTACCATGAACAAAAAAGGAACTATAGTCATGTGTGAATTTATCTTCATTTTTTTCTTTCGGTTCTGCACATGCAGATTATGTGGCTTCCTTATCTCAAGTGGCCTTCTCCCTGTGACTAGGGCAATGGGTGGTCTGTGGATAATATTGATGGGTAGGTGGAAAAGCTATCCTTTTCTATCAAGTTTTCTCTTGGCAATGTACTCCCTAATCCTATTCTGCTCAGTACCCAAGATCCTTGATGCAAGTTCTCCACCAAGTATCACGATAACATCCTGTGAGTCCGAACTTGTCTTAAAGGATGCTTCATCTACTATTTTCTTCAACTTTTTTAGTGGTTTCTTCTGCACAGACTGCTTACCCTTTGCCATTATAGATGTGGTGGTCTCTTGCTGTGTTGGGATTATGGTCCCTTGGATCCACAACATTAAATCATTGATAAAATTCTTCGAGTCCCTACATAAATCTACAAGCTTCTCTAGGACACAACACTCTGGGCACAATAGGTCCATTTAGCAGATCACATTCCTTAGGCCTTTAGATGTCTCCACTAGAAAAAGAAGATTATCTGAATCCTCATCCTCATAGTCTACTTTGAACACTAAGCCATACTAAAAAGAAATTGAAAGGGTGGGAGATAGAAGAGGAAAGAAGAGATAGTTGGATTCAAAAGGAAACAAAGCTCATATTACAAGATATGCATACAAAGAATATGGAGTACATACAGGAAGAGAGTATAGCACCTACTTGTAGCCAAGATCTCCACCTCCAAAGGGGTAGCACTATGATCACCGAGGTGCTGATAGCATGTACATGCACACCACTTGCTTGCTTTGAGGGCACCCAAGGGGGTCCTTTTATAGGCCTTTTGGGAAGATATTATTTGGGAGAATCTTCTAGATGTGACACTTGTGTGGTAGAAAATACAACTTTGACAAAATCCTAGAATATTTTTGGCCATTCTAAGGTATGCACCTTATCCCATATGGTCATATCTTTGTTTTTTCATGAAAAATCATAAAAATACTATAAATAGCACCCTCATTTCGTGGGAATGAGCCTCATATACGAGTTTGGGAGTTTGGAATATTTTATGCTTGATTTTGGGCCCAAAAGGTGAATCATGTGTCCCATTTGTCAAGAATCTTTGTGTAGGACTCAAAAGTCTATGGTGGGACTTCAGTCTTTGAAAATTTTTTTGGACTCTTTCAAAAGGGAGAGTGGGTCAAGCTTAAGTATTTGAATTTATAAAACTACTTGTCCCACTCCATATTTAACTTAGGATTTGATTCTACCATTCACTACAGGTAAGGGTAGCTACTTTACTAGGATGGGACCCACCTTATTCTTGGCCTTTTATTTCCTTCAAATACATATATTTATGGTTTCCATGAAGGTTTGAAAAATACAAATACTATAGGGGTACATATCTATACATAAGGTATTATTAAGGAGGGGTTTCAAAAAATATTTCCTCAACGTATTTGAAACATTTTCCTTTTGTAAGCACAACAACTTAAATGCCGATGAATATATAGAGAAACTTTTGAAGCTATGTACAACATCTCGCGAGATATCAAACCGATTCCTACTATTATCTCAATCAAGAGTGGATCCTAAGAGAATTCTAATCAGTAGAAGCCCCATACTCTCCTACGGGCATACAATCATCATGGTCATGAGAGTTAATGGGTCACTTTCTTACATTGTTTCTATTTCTTGAATGATTCGGGCACACTATCATTACTTGTAAAGAATGAAGACCAGACCTTCTTTGTAACTTTCACACTGCTCCATACTTTGGAATTTACAATATACACCAAAAATCACACAATCCGAAATCTAGTTAAATCTCTAGATCAATAAATCCCCTTTTCCCATTACAAAGTAAATGTACAAGACATGGCGGTCATCCACACTAGCTGCTAACAGTGATAATAAAAATATACTTTTAGGTTTAAAAAGTAACCCTCTCTACCAATAGATACTTAGTAGCTTTGATACCATGGAAGAAAGTAATTGCACAAGATAACATAGCGGCAATAGCACAAAGAGATCAAATATATAGTAGAATTTGAAAAAAATCACTACTAAAATCAAGTATGAAGATGATGGCATTCTCCACTAGTGCACTCTCAAGGTAAAGGTTAAATGATAATCTAGACAACTCTAGAAAGGGAGTTACGAGGTAGAGGTATGTTGGCCCAATTGGATGTTTCTAAGATTCTCAAAGTTCTTTTGATCTATAGGATATGATATATGGACTTGCAAAACATGTTTTTGATGCATGTGATGCTCATTAAATGAATGTGTTGATGATTGACGTTATGAAAGAAAGTAAAGCATGGATTCAACTTTTTCCAACGTTGTATGTACGAAACTTCATGTATGAATGATCAAACAAAGTGCCCAGGTGGTTGATTTAGCTCAATCATGGTCGAAAACCTGCTAATTAAATCAATGTGTTGACGATTGACGTTATGTAAGAAAGTAAAACATAGATTCAACTTTTTCGAACGTTTCATGTAGGAAACGTCATGCATCAATGGAGAAACAAAACTCAAGCTCCTAGCCAGGGAAGAAGCAAAGATCTTGTAGATACTATTCACGCAAGTAATAGGTCTCTAGATGTTCAAATCCTCCTTAGTACCTTTTTATGAATCAATTTAATCACTCCAGTTTTAACTTCAATAGGAAGAGTACCTCTTCTAGTAGATTCTTTCGAAATCAAATGAATTAATGGAGTTAGGAAATCTTTCATAGGAATGAAAAAATCATTAGGAAGACCATCAAAGCCTGGAGACTTGCAGGGTTTCAATTTACCTATGGTTTCTTTAATCTCACCAGTAGTGAGGGGTAAGTCTAGAATGGGAGCCAGGTTGAGAGGAATGGTTTTGTTTCATTTTAAGAGCAATATGGGCTCCAGCTCCATGGATATCCTCCCCCCACTTGGGAGTACTAGAGAAAACATTAGTAAAGAAGCACAAAGACTCCTCCAAGTTCTCCTCAACATTGATAGCATTTCCTCTAGACTTTTTCATCAACATAGGTGCAAAGTCCTTGTTTTTCTTCTTTTGCAACATAGAGAACATACTTTTATTAGGTCTCCCAATATTCTCTGCCCAAAACTCTCTTGATGAGGAAAGAATGTTGCGAGCTTCCAAATACTCTTCATATCTAAGTCTCTCCTGAAGAGATAAAATGAAATCCATTTTATTAGGAATTTGAGAGAAATCCAAGAGATCTATCTCTCTAGCTATATCAAGTCTCCTCTTGGCTTTGGCCTTTTTCTTAAGGAGCTTGTAATGGGTAAACAGAGCCTGAATTTCTTTCACCGCTCTTGCCCAAGCCACACTAGGGTTAGGACAAATCCTAAAGCAATATTTTATTATCTCCTTGGTCGTGTCAACAACATAGGGGATTTTTAGGAGAGTCAAGTCTAAATGTGGCCATCGAGACCTCAGAGAAGGGAAGTTATGCTTGAGATGAAAACAAATGGGAGTGTGGTTAGATATACACAGGGAAGGATCAGCCTCGACCTTCGAGTCCCAAAATTGTTGGAAAAAGGTTAAGTTGATATAGACCCGATATAGCCTAGCAACACAGAAGTTATCCCCCTTCTTTCTATTGTTCCAAGAATGACCTGAGTGTGAGGAAATATCCATGAGATCATGCTTAGTTATGAGTCTAATCTAGGCATTCCATTCTTGACCTGATATGGTTCATCCCTTTTTCTTAGATCTGTCCTAGAGATTGGTGATCATATTGAAGTCCCCAAGCAGGATAAGGGGCCTTTCAAGGTGGCTGATCTCTTTCCAACATTGGGATCTTTGGGAGGGGCAATTAGAAGCATAAATACTAATAATCGAATAATCAAAAGATTTACTCATGACCACACCGAACAACTAATGTGTAGGACTCAACAATCTTTTAGTGATGACTTGACTAAGGCTATTAGCAACACCTAACGCAGCCCCCCTCTACCATGGGGGTGGGAAGTGACATGCCAACTATGCTTACTCGACAAGCTATTCACATGCAGTTGAAGCTTATAACTAGAGATCTCTTAATTCCTGAATACAAACAAAATTAGGCAAAAAAGATTTTTCCAAAAACCACTTGTTGACACAATTACCTCTAACAGGGTCCGAGAGCCCTTTAGTATTAAGAGTAAGAAAGTTTAGACTATTCATTGGAAAACAACTTAAGAAGGACAGGATCGCTATCTTATATTCTTAGTAAGCTTATTCAAAGACATATAAATCTTTAGTATATCCCTCCTCTTGGGCTTGGTAATACCATCTTTTTTCCTAGATCTAGAGACCTTCTAGCCAATTGGTGCCAATTTTTCTTTCTGACACAGAGTGAAGTCATCAGAGACATTACCACTGTTTTGCAGAAGGTTGATTTCATTGTCATCCACGTTGGAGAGCTCCACTGCAAACGTGTGATCATCTCCAGAAGTCAGAAGATTAGTCTCTAGAACAGTTAATTTTTCATGTCGGACCTGATTCCAGGGTGCTACAGGATTAGATTTCCTTTTGGAAGTCATAGTGGTCCAACCATGTGTATCTTCTCTAGTGTCTGGATAAGGGGGATAAAAATCATTATGCTTGTCTATTGTTTCTTTCCCACCATTATCATCTACACTCAAATGACAAATATCATGTCCTTTATTTGAATCAAGAAGAGGGTGAGAAATATCTTCTAGGAGGGCATCATAAGTATTTATCTAGCTTTTGTCTTTTTTCCTAATTCTCTTACCTTAAGCCTTCTTGATGGAAGGACCAGCATTACCTCTTGGGTTAATTTGCCCATGCACTTTCTTGCCTTCATTGAATTTAGAGAGGAGAGGATAGTCCCACACCCAATGCTCTTGCTTATTGCACTTAAAACATGCGTTAGGTAAATTCTTATAAGGAATTTGCTATTCATGAAGATAGTTTCCTTCCGAATCTTGGATTTTAATGATGACTTTATGGGACTATGTATATCAATCTCCACAAGAACGTGGGGTTCCCACTTGGGATTGATATGACCCCTAGTCCTTTGTCCTAGCACTTTTCCTACGAGGGAGCATAGCCCTTCAATCTAGGGGTAAAAGTCAATCGGCAAATCAGGGAGTTCAATCCATACCAGAACCTTGGAGGGTTTAGCTCCTCTAGGATTAAAGCCAGAGTACCATTTAAAGAAAGAAACCAGGATTGATCTAATAATCCATTGCCCTTTAGTAATGACACGTACAACACTCATAGAATCGTCAAAAGAAAAGGAAATACCTGTTCAGGATGTACTGTATTTGTCTAACCATGAGACCCCTTGTTTCCCAATTAGCCTTGATCCACTGCTTGAGGACATCTAGAGGGGGTCTAGGTCCATCACATAGGACTATTACCACTGTGTCTGATAACTGATTTTGCCACTTAATGAACACATTTTTATCTATGATGAGAGTAGCATTATCCTACTTGTACGTTCTTTGCACCATTTCTTTAATGAAGCAATGGAGAATGACATAGGGAGGAGCCTTACCTTTAGATATCTCTTCTTTCTTATCAGCTCTGTAACCTCCAAAAGATAAATTAATACCTTGCCCCAGAGACTTGGCAAAGGTCTTATGGTGAGGGAGATCAAAACTAATATGCATTTTATCTAAGGGTTCATGAAGACTCACCTGTTTGAAAATCGTTCTTGTTGCGCTCAGGGGACCGCTTTCACCTTCTTTGTGAACCAGAGAAGGGCCTTGGAAATCGTATTGGCCTTGTAATTCCATTCTCAAATTAGGGAGAGAGAATCTACCAAAAGTGCATTGCACAGGTGACACCGCTTCACCATTTGACCTACCAGGAGGCGATTCTGGCACTTGCGAGACAAGAGTATAGAGATCCATAGCTTGAGATGTAGTACTGATTGGAATCATATCCATCATCCCTCCGTCCCATAGGGGGAGAGCGCGGCCGCGGAGACCTCTCAGAAGAGCCCCTCAAGGGAGCCAACACAATCAGTTAGGAGCACATGTAGGGTTGAACGAAAGTGTTGCATGAAGGAGTAAAGACTCCACGGTACTAGGGTTCCATGAACCACGAGTGGCCCTTGCAAAGATGATTGCTGAAACAAATGACAATCCTTTTGTTCATAGAGCTTTGCGGATTTTATGACATTCTAGTTAATTAGTTTCATTACAATGTTATCAATTTTCTGCACTAGATAGAACGATTATTCTGTACATATTCAATGTTATCACATATTTCCTCTAGTGAAAGAGCTCATCCTATTGGCATCTTAGAGTTAGTGAATTTGGTATAGCATTAGTAATTATAGGATATCATTAGTAATTTTAGGATATCATTAGTAAGTAGTTTGTGGATTTCGGATAGAACTGGTAATTATAGATTTGTTTTTCAAAAATCATAAACTATATATCAAAAGAAAAAGCGAGGTATAAGAAGCATATACTATATGAAAAAAAGGGCTAAAATAGAAGAGAAATTTCCCATTGTTTTGCATGTCAAAGTTCATATCACATGGAAATGGTGATGCTTCATGATTCTTCTTCCTAGCGCCTAATATTTTTTTGTCTACACAGAATTCCTGGGCGTGTGAAAGTTTCTAACGTCTCTTTGTATTTTGGA
This sequence comes from Ceratopteris richardii, assembly GCA_020310875.1. NCBI lineage: Eukaryota > Viridiplantae > Streptophyta > Polypodiopsida > Polypodiales > Pteridaceae > Ceratopteris > Ceratopteris richardii. The sequence continues at coordinate 17,828,333 of CM035440.1, read as the reverse complement.
TTTTTCTTTTTTTTTACAATGTCTCACTTCTAATCCCATTACAGACGACCATAGGACAACTTACCATCTGCCCTTGTGGAGCTTGCTTGTGAGAAATTCTCCTTGCTAAACTTGAAAGCCCTATGGATGCCCTTCCATACCTTAGCAGTACTCGAGCATGAAAAAAAGAGAAAGAGACGAGGAAGACATCAGGAGAATAGTTTAGACTTAGTTCCAATGCTAAAGTAAATAGAAAGAGCATTTGCACAATTCTCTCTATTTCAACCCTCCACCTCCGTTCCCAAAGGAGGAGTGTCCTACCAATGCGGCCAACAGTACTTCAACAACTCAGTTCCCAAAGGGTGGCTAAGAATTCACCTACTCGAGCTAGCACTGCCCGACGGAAGCCCCTTCTTGTTGCATCGCGTATGGTGTAGCTTTGAGTGTTAAGTAGAGTTCCCTAACCAAATCATAGTCATTTGGTTAGGGAAAAATATAATCTTTTCTTCTAATGTTTGGTTTGTTAAATTTATAATTTTTTCTTTTAAATTTTTCCTAAGGAGTGAGAATTTTGTGTAAGATAATGAGCTAGACAAGGTCATTAAGTTTTGTTCTTTTGTGCAAAAGCTCTTGGGTTCACTCCTCAGGAGTTTAGAGAACCACTCATTTGAGTGAACAATGGTTTTTTGAGTGTTCTTCTAAGTCAACCTATGCTTAAAGTGGTCTTGTGAGTGTCCTTGTGAGTCCACCTATGCTTAAAGGCTGCATAGGGAAGGTTATTCTTTTCACATCAGTGGCATCAAAGCTTTTATAAATCAAAGGTTTTATAAATACAATAGCATTCAAGGAGGACAAGGAGAAGCCATAGAAGGAGAGATTCTCAATCAAGTTCAAGAGCACACACCAAGGAGTGGGACTCTACTAGTAAAGACGAAGGAGAGCATCAATCTGATCTGTTTCGTACTTAGTGAAGTAAAGAGGTGAAAGCGGATGATGAATTCTTGCAGCTTAGCTTGGTTTGGAGCATTTGACGAAGCATGCCGTCATGCAGATGCAACTTCGTGCAATGCCGTCATGGAGGGTGGCGCAGCATGTAGATGTATCACAGATACATCATGGTGACCCAACCCGCACATCATCCGCGTCCCACAAAACAGCGCACTTCATCGTCCGACATCATTGACTGATTACCTCGTTGGAGCTTTCACTGCCGAAAAGATATGCAGTCAATACACTTTCTATCATAGTGGGCGGTTGTGGGTGCTACACCACCGTCGATCGATGCTTCTTCCTTCCTTTTATCTCATATAATTTCGGAGTCTCTCACGAGATATTGCGCAGCATTGTTTTTTGCTTTGCACTTGGGTGGCCTTTCACCATACACAGTCCTTTGATGCCCATATCTCCTCGCGCAGATGCTCACTTGCCGCAGCTAGCAATCAAATGGATGAAGAACGCTACCTCTACGTTAGGCTTTATCTGTTGATTGTCTCCACGAGCGTTCTCGTGCTCCCGGCAGGTAATCTCTGTGTCCTTCTCCAACAAAATGTGTCGCTGTTGCCGCCGTCACTGTTTCATCCTTGTTGTTGCTTCTTTGCATGCTCCTCCGAGCGCCACTGCAGCAGTTTCTGTAGTCCTGTTGTCATCTTCATCTTTCCTGCTGAGAGTACTTTTGACCGCGTTTATGACTGAACAGAGTCGTAAAAATTTAGATCGTAGTTGTCAATGTTTCAATGGTCGCCGTTGCTGCTCTTCTTGTATGTGTCCTTTCTAATACCGATGGCGCCATCGCCGTTGTTTCAATTCCGTCCTCGAGGTTTTTCTTGTCCTCCCCCTACAGCAAGTCCCTATTCTTCCGTGGTCGCTTATGTCTTCGTTATGGTTACTAGTTAGTGTGTGTGCGTGCGTGTTATGCCAAAAGTAAATTGCTTATCAGCTGCTCATTGATTACGTTACAGAAGGTACAGGATTGATTGGCGTCGACTATGGAGTCCATGGTCCTCAGCCGACACCCGAAATGACGGTTGCGCTGCTAAGACTAAATAACATCGGGAGAGTACGACGATACGAAGGTCGGCCTGAGGTAACGCAGGCCTTCGTGGATTCAGGAATCGATCTTATCCTCGGCGTGCCCAACGAGGACATTCCCTTGCTCGCGACAAACACCACCGAGGCCGTGCGCTGGGTGCAAAATAATGTCGTTCCTTTTCCTGCAGCAGGCATCTCCGCCATTATCGTCGGCAATGAATGGCTATTCAGCAGGGACAATGATCCCTCCCTTCTCTTGCCAACGATGGAGAACTTTCAAACCGCCCTATCCAGCTTGGGCAGCGCCAGTCTCTCCTTCCTCCTTAACATCAAGGTGTCCACTGCACACGCTTTCAATATACTAAGCACATACTTCCCTCCCTCCTCTGCAAAGTTCAGAAAGCCACTTATACCTGTATTGCGCCCCATTGCGGATTTCCTGATACAAACTGAATCATTATTCATGGTGGACATCTTTCCTTACCTCACTGTCCTCACGGATCCTCTGAACACGGCATTGCAGCAGTTTACCTTGTTCAATTCCAGTCAAGTGGTGCGAGACCCAAACACTAACCTTACTTACACAAACCTCCTTGACATACAGATAGACGCTGTGTATGCTGCTTTAGAATCATTGCAGAGTTCTGCGGCAACAGCGCCTTCACCGAGTTCGCTACCATCACCTCCACCTCCATCTTCCTCAACAGCGCCTTCACCGAGTTCGCTACCATCACCTCCACCTCCACCTCCATCTTCCTCTCCGTCTGCATCACTCTTGCCGGAACAATATTCAGCATCACCTAAATGTCCATGCACATCAAACTCATCTTGTAACTGTGCCTCATCGTCAAAGTTGACGGCAACAGTCCTACATATGCAAGCGGCTTCATCATCCCAACGCGCGTCACAATCCATGCGTGCCAGTATAAATACGTACAGAGAATCTGCACTCAGCACAAGCAAGGGCCATGTAGTCTTCGCATCTGGATGGCCCGACGCGGGTCATGGCGCTAGTAGTTCATCTCCGGCCAGCAAAAGAAAATATATACATCGATCTTCACCAACATTCTCAACAGAAGATTTCTCCACAAACAGAGGTGCAACCTCATCGAATAGGCCAACTTCACTGACAAATACCTTATCTTTGGAGAAACGAAACATGACATCATATTACAATGTTGAATGCGCATCGAATGCTGCATTATTTCAGATAGCTACGTTACAAAATGAAAAGACCTACGATCAGAACTTCATAAACCATGTTCTTCAATCAAGCGGGACTCCAGCGAACCCATCGAATCCAATAATCGGGTATGTGTTTGAACTTTTTGATGAGGGAATCGGAAAGCAAAACTATGGTCTGTTCAATTCAAACGGGTATCCATACTTTCCCATCAGCTTTGGAAGTCCTTCTCAACAGGGATAAATGTCACGGGAACGAAAATTCTAGCAAATATAATTCATGTTTCGCCCCTCAACCAATTGTATACATACTTCGCTCTGGAACAGAAATGATAAATATATATATATATATATATATATATTCATGGAATTACGCACGTATATGTTAATATGTGTGTGTATGTGAACGTATGTATGTGCCTGTACGAATGTCTGTATGTCCTTAGGACTAGGCACCCCAATGGAAGGAGAATTGTGGCAGATTCGGGATCCCCAACGTCATTGAAATAACATGCTGAGACGAGCTGGTTTTCCTGCTTGTTGGATTTCATCTTTCGAAAAAACTAAGATCAATATGCTATTCATTTCATCCCATCGCTTCTTAAATTTAGATTGAAAGTGGACCGTTGCCTTCCATTTTGTTCACTATTGTTATCGTTTGCCAAGAACATTCGGTCAAAAGGTTTCTTCAATTGGAAGTATTTGTGGAACTATGAAAAGAAGCATTGGAATAAATAAGAGAACATCGGTTGGAGTTTGAAACTTGACTCTGGAGAAGATTGATGCTTGATAGAAAGCTTCATTCGATAAGGGAGTTGGTTTTCTAATGGCCATTTGTGATGTCATTAGTGGTGAATCATATGAAAGATGTGTGGAAAACTGTTGGCATTGGTATCATAGCAACATCAAAGCAAAATGGGAGATGGATTTTCATCATTCATTGAGAAATTGGAGAGGGGCAATTATCCAACATGGTCCCTAAGGATGCAAGCTTACCTCCAAGGAAGAAGTTTGTATGGATACATCCCTAGAGATGAAGCAATGCCAATATTAAAAAGCAAACATCAACCTACAAGAGAAGAGCAAGAAAGACTAGATGCATGGTTTGCAAAGGATGCTCTAGCCAGGTCTTATATACTTAACTCAATATCTAATTTCTTATTATCTCATATTAGGAACTGAAAGACCTCCCAAGAGACTTCGGAAGTACATTCTTCATATTTCTCATCAAATACAAGGGCTAGGGAGAACCAACTTTAGATGGAGTTAACAACCTTAAAGAAGCTACCAAAGCAAAGTGTAGCTCACTATGTGACCAAGATGAAGGATGTGGTTGACCAACTTGGGAGCATTGGAGAAGAAATTGAAGAGGAGTCGATAATAGGGCAGCTCATAAATGGGATCCATGCTAATGACAAATGGGATTCCTCCACTATAGCAATAGGCTTATATATGGACATGCAGATACCTGATCTCAACACATTCATGGGGAAATTCTTCACACATGAGACAAAGCTCAACAAGAATGGAGATAACTCTAGAGGTAATCAATCTTCTTTCCTTTACATAGATAGAAATAAGAGTAAAGATAAAGCCAAAGGTAAAATGAATGAAGAAGAGGCAAGTATCTCTCAAGTGAACTACACAAGTAGAGGAAGAGGTATTAGAGGAAGGAGGACAGCAAGGCAGGGGGAGACCATACAACTCTTCACCTTGTAATATCTATGAATTAAACAATCATAGCACACATGAGTGCTTCAAGAACACAAAGAATCAGAGAGGAAGCGGCTTCGAGAGAAGAGGCTATGGTCAATCTAGAGGCAGGTTCAATAATGGAGGAAGCAACTACCATCATAATTACAACCAAGGCTACAACAACAACTATCAAGGAGGATTTAGAGGTAGAAGAGACTACAACAACTATACAGAAGACCAAGAGGATTCTCTATTGATCATGAACATGACATCCAAGCAAGGTAAAGATATGAGCATCTATTCTATATTGATTCTGGTTCTTCCAATCATGTGGCTGGAAATGTAGCATTGTTTTCTGATCTTGAAGAACCTAAAGGGAAGCATGAAATCCAGACAAGTGATGAAACTAGGCACTCTATTAAGAAGATTGGAAATGTTAAAGCATCTAATGGAAACATGAACCTCTTAAGTAAGGTACTATATGTGCCAACCATAACAAAAAACCTAATTAGTGTTGGACAGATTGTTGGGAAGGGCTTATAGGTTAGATTCACAAGGCATGGAGCATATGTAGAGGATCCTCAACAAGGCTTGAAGAGGATTGCAAAAGGTGAGAAATCTAGTAGACTCTTTACATTTGAAGTTGAAGATACCATAAATATTACTCCCTTCAATTACAAAGATCAAACCCTATCTAAATTGGAGATATGGCATAAGAGAATAGGTCATATAGGGGAAAGGACACTAAAGAAAATATGCGGGGATCAGAGTGTGCCTGGCATTCCAGATGTGTCCAATCAACACATGATTTACAAATGCGGAGCATGCCAATTTGGCAAATCATACAAGCAACCATTCAACGGAAAAGGATACATGTATGAAGACTACTCGGAGCTTGTGCACACACATGTGTGCGATCCTAGCAAAGAGCCATCAACCTTAGGGTCAAGGTACTATTTTTCATTCATAGATGACTATAGTAGATGGAAAATACTTTACTTTATGAAGCATAAAGATGAGGTCTTCACTTGTTTCAAGAAGCATTTGGCATTGGTTGAGAATCAAAAAGTTAGAAGCTTGAAGAGGCTCAGATATGATGGAGGTGCTGAGTATTTCTCACATGCATTTGACTCCTTCTTACAAGACAGATGCATAGAGAGAGATTACAACAAGGTACACTCCTAAATAGAATGGAGGGCCAAAGAGAAGGACTAGACTAATAGTAGAGGCTGCAAGATCAATGTTGAATGAAAAGAAACTTCCAAATTACTTGTGGGTAGAGCCTGTTTCCACAGCCACATACTTAATTAATAGGCTTCCATCCAAGTCCTTGGATAGAATGACACCTTATCAGGCATGCTATGGTAGGAGACCTTCCCTAGACCATTGTAAAATCTTTGGGTTCATTGCTTATGCACATATATCCTCAAATTAGAGGAAAACTTGATCCAAACCCTAAGAGATGTATATTCATTAGCTATGACCAAAATCAGAAAGGATATAGGTTGTATAATCCCACTAACAAATGATTTAAAGTTAGTAGGGATGTGGTGTTTAATTAAAATATTTCCTAGTTTGAAGATGATTGCAGGAAAATAAAGCTACCTCATGACTTGGAAAGTGATTTTCCAACTTTGAGTCAAGAAGAACCACAAATATCAGAAGATGTCAACTTAAAAGATGAAGAGCAGATTGAATACAAGGCTTGGAAATCCAATGGCAAGACAAAATATAAATACTTGGAAGAAATTCCAGAGTCATCCATGATGGAGAGGGTTAATCTCCAAAAGAACAAGTTGATCTTGAATTTAGACCACCTCTATATCAAGATCAACTTTAGACTCCACCAAATTTAGACAACATTCATCAACCTTATCAGAAAATTGATTACTCTGAAAAATTCAACTTCTCAGAAAAGTCTGCTACAGATTAATCACTCATTGACTAATCAATCCTGTAAAGTTTCTGATAAAACTTTGTACAATACTTTGCCTTGAGGTTGCGCAACCTTTCCAAGTTAAATTTCTCAAATTGATTGAGTACACACTGAGAAATGTGTGAAACACTTTACCTATGTCTGAAATAGCTTCTCTGTAATGGCGACTTTGACACCTGCAACTTCTTAGCTACAGTTCTCCCAATGTCGAACCCGTTTGATCAAGATCTTTTAGCCATAGATGGCTTACCTTCCAACTTAGATTTTGAGCCCTCACTTGTGTAAAACTTTACACCACACACTGAGTAATGTTCATTTCTCTGAACATGAAATGTGCGCCAGTTTTGTCGACTCTCAGAACATCATTACATATGAATGTTCCTAAACTAAATTCTCTCAACCTGATTGCAATTAGCCTCTCAAATTCTAGCCATAGATAGATTAGCTATGGATTTAGATACGTGCAGAAGGATTTCTCAAAAGATTAAACACAGAAGGAGCAGACAACAGAACATCGGGCGCAAGTTTTTCTTGATTTCTCAGAAAATTACAATTGAGTGAAGTTGATGAATTCAACTCACTTCTCATGTGTCTAATGACTCTCTCTACTACTCATTTCTCTCTTCCTATACTCTATTCTCATTCTATTCTACTTGCCCCGACTTTTTCAACAACATTTATAGGCAAATATATACAAGCTTATGACTAATAAAAAATATGAGTCAGCTATATCTGAAGTAATGAACATATGTGTTCATAGTTTTGAATTTCTGAATATGTCCTTCCTTCAACCTTCTGAATTTGTTCTCTTCTTGATTCCTTGACTTCATTTCTTCATAAACCTTCAATTGATGATTGACATGCACCAACAGCTCCCCCTCAATCATTAATTGAGGTTTTCCTCTATCTTTTTAATACCTGCCATATCCTTGAATCTCTGTAGCTTTGGTCCATCTAGACTCTTTGTCATCATATCTGCAAGTTGATCCTTTGTAGGTGTATGCATAACTTCAATTTCTTTATCAATGACCTTCTCTCTCAGAAAATGATATTGTATTTCAATATGCTTAGTTCTAGCATGAAACACAGGATTAGCTGCCAAGTATAGAGAACTCATATTGTCTCCACAAACAATAGGAGTACTTTGAATCACATCAAAAACCTTCATAAGTGTCTTTAGCCATATTACCTCCTTTGCAGCTTCCACCATACCTTTGTATTCTACTTCTGTAGATGATAAAGCAACTGTATGTTGCTTCTTAGAACACCATGAAATCAATTTGTCTCCTACATACCATAAATATCCATGTGTTGATCTTCTATCATCCACATTACCTGCCCAATCTGCATCACTATATATTTTCACTCTTGTATCAGAAGTAAATCCATAGTACAACCCTTCTCTGAGTGTACCCTTGATGTACCTAAGTACTCTTTGTCCTGCAACCCAATTTTCCTTTCTAGGACAATGCATGAATTGTGAAAGCACACCAACTGCATATGACAAATCAGGCCTTGTTAATGTAGCATAAATCAAGCTACCAACCAAACTTTGATAGAGTTTCATATCTCTGAACTCTTGTCCTCCAAATCTAGACAATTTATGGTTCACTTCCAAAGGTGTAGGTGCAACCCTGCAATCTTCCATTTTAATTTTGGTTAGCAAGTTTTTAAGATACCTTTCTTGGGTCACATATACTCCATGTTGAGTATAAGAAATCTCCATTCCCAAGAAGAATGATAAGTTCCCCAAATCACTGATTTTGAACTCTTTCTCCATCTGCTTCTTGATCATTTGTATTCCTTTATCATCTGTTCCTGTAAGTATTATGTCATCAACATAAATACAAACATAAATGAATCCATCTTCACTTGCTTTGACTAGCAAGCTACTATCTGCCTTTGATGCTTGAAATCCAAGATCATTCAAGAACTTTACAAGCCTATAATTCCATGCCCTTGGGGCCTGCTTTAATCCATACAAAGCTCTCTTGAGCTTATACACATAATTTGGATTCACTTGATCTTTGAATCCATCTGGTTGCTCCATGTAAACTTCATCTGAAATGTAACCATTCAAAAAAGCATTTTTAACATCTAATTGAGATAACTTCCAACCTTTGCAAGCAGCAATTGCTATGAGGGTTCTGATTGTTGTCATCTTTGCCACAGGACTATAAGTCTCATCATAGTCCACTCCATATGTCTGTGCATACCCTTTCACAAAAAGTCTAGCTTTGTACCTAGACACACTTCCATCTGCAAATCTTTTTGTTTTGTAAACCCACTTACATCCAATAATTTTCTGGCTATTAGGTTTAGGAACCAGATCCCAAGTCTGATTCTCTATCAATGCATCATACTCCTCTTGCATAGCTTCTTCCCAATTTCTCTTGCCTTTGGCTTCATCATATGGAGATGGATCTTCATCTGCTTTTATCAAATAAGCATAATCTTTAGTAGTCAAGAATGAGGTGTCATAGCTATACCTTGTAGGTTGCCATTTGTGCCTAGATGACCTCCTAACTTCTGCACTTCTTGAAGTACAGGTCAAGAGACTTCAAGAAGTGCAGAAGTTAGGAGGTCATCTAACTTCTGCACTTCTTGAAGTCTCTTGACCTGTACTTCATTAATCTCATTTTCATCAAGTAATTGAATCTTTGCTTTACCTTTCCTTTGATCCACTACTTCTTCAACATCTGCATGTACATTATATTTACCTGCATACCAAGTACCTTGCTCATCAAATGTAACATCCTTGGATACAAGAAATTGCTTTGTGGATGGACTCCACAACCCGTATCCCATTTGCTTATCATCATAACCAATGAATACATACTTTTCTGCCTTAGGCTCCAACTTATGCCTCAATTGAGATGGCACATATGCATATGCCAAGCATCCAAATATTCTGCAATGATCCAAGGTAGGTTTCTTACCCCACCAAGCTTCATATGGTGTCATACCTTGCAAAGCTTTACAAGGCAATCTATTGACCAAATATGTAGCTGTATTTACAGCCTCTGCCCACAAATAATTTGGGCAATTCTTCTCTTTCATCATGGACCTTGCAAACTCAACAAGAGTCCTATTTCTTCTTTCTGCTACCCCATTTTGTTGAGGAGAGTACCTGCAAGTAACTTCTCTCTTTATACCTGCATTCCACAAGTAATCATTGAATTCATTTGAAAAATACTCTCCCCCTCCATCTGACCTGAGTCTCTTCAATTTTTGACCTGTAATCCTTTCTGCATATGCATGATAATGTCTAAATGTATTAAACACTTCTGACTTTTCTTTAATCACATAAATTGTGATCCATCTAGTAGCATCATCAACATATATGACATAATATCTTGAACCATTTATACTAAAGTCCTTTGAAGGACCCCACACATCTGTATGCACTAACTCAAGTCTTTCTGAATACATAAACCCATGCTTGGAATAGGATTGCTTCTGAGCCTTACCTAATTGACATGCCTCACATCTGTATGTCATGTGTTGACCTGCAATGTTAGGCAACCCAAGCACTGAATCATTGTTAATCATTTCTTTAATACCTCTTTCATTGAAGTGTCCAAGTTTTTTATGCCAAAGATCCAATTCAGATACCTTCTGCTCTCCATATGTGAACATAGCATGTCCAACATTTCCTTGTACCTTCAATGTGAAGAGCCTTCCTTCTTTCTTTCCTGTAACAACCTGTTTATACCCTTGACTAGGGTCTTCAACATATACTCCATCATTGGTGAATCTTACCTCATATCCTTTTTCCACAATTTGACCTACACTGATCAAATTCTTTGGAACTGTGGGAACATAAAGAACCTTACTCAGAAGAGTGCTCCCATCTTTAGCCTTGACTGAACCAATTGACTTTACCTTATGCTTTGTATTATCACCTGTCTGAACTGTATGGTTAATTGCATTATGATCTAAATCAGTCATCAAAGAAATATTTCCACTTAAATGATTACTACATCCTGAATCAATGTAGAACACTCTCATGTCCTCATGTGAGGTTTCATATGTTGCATTCATAATGAGAGTCGAATCCTCCTTCTGATCTGATGCATAGTTGTAGTAGGTGTTATTATAGGATTGATTTTGGAAGCTTCTTCCTCCACCTCTTCCAAAAGAATTCCTACCACCTCTACCTCTAAAATTTCCTCTCTGAAATCTACCACCTCTTGCTCTTTGATTAAAGTTCTGATAATTACCATTGTTCTGATTATTGTGCCAACAATCATGAGATAGATGATTGGTCTCACCACATATCCAACAAGCTCTTGCATTACCTTTGTTGTTTCTGCCTCTTCCTCTACTTCTGCCATTTCCTTTTCCTCTTATGAAATTTGCTTGGTTTTAAGTACCTTCTTCTTCACCTGATTGTTGCTTTCCTTTGTTAGCTTTCTTCTTGTCTTTAGAGTACATTGCATGACCTGCACTCTTATCAACATCTCCTTTGAAATCATTCTCAAAAGTTAGCATATGACCTAACAATTGATTCAAATCAGGAGTGAAGTGATGTAATGAAAGTTCTGTAGACAAAATAAAAGGCTTCCACTTCTCATCTCCTCTTAGCCCTGTGAGAATTTGTCTTACCAATTTATCTTCTTCAATATCTTCATCCACTGCACCTAGAGAATCTGCAATGTCTTTCATCTTTGTCACATAATCAGAGATTGATTGTGAGGCCTTCTTTTTGAAAGTAGTAAATTCTGCCCATAGTGAAGCCTTCCTTGATTTGGTTGTGTTTTGGAAATGCTCCTCCAAAGCATTCCAAATGTCACATGCACTTTCAAGTCTTCTAATGTGAGGAAGTAAATAGTCATTGACTGTCATGTAGATTATGCTCCTTGCTTGAGCATCCTTCTTCATCCAATTCTTCAAGTCTGCAAGCTCCTCTCTAGTTGGAACACTAGAGTCTCTGAATTCTGGCTTTTCTTCATCTCCTGTGATGTATCCCATCAGGTCTTTGCTCATAAGATGAGCTTCCATCCTCATTGACCATGCAGGATAGTTTTCCCTATCCAATTTCTCTATCTGTAGAGAATCTCCCATCTTGTGTCCACCTGTGTATTGAAATCTTCAAGCTTTACGAATAATATATGTACCTTTGCTTCGAATTAGAGTCCTTTTGTCTTTCTTGATGTCGTATGGTCTCCTCCTCAAGCTTTGCCTTCAACTTTTCACCTTTTAGTTCTTCAATTGTTGAATTTCTTGAATCTGCAGCAGTCGGGATTCTCCTTTCCTTGATTTTGATGTTTCCTGCTCTGATACCACTGATGGAGAGGGTTAATCTCCAAAAGAACAAGTTGATCTTGAATTTAGACCACCTCTATATCAAGATCAACTTTAGACTCCACCAAATTTAGACAACATTCATCAACCTTATCAGAAAATTGATTACTCTGAAAAATTCAACTTCTCAGAAAAGTCTGCTACAGATTAATCACTCATTGACTAATCAATCCTGTAAAGTTTTTGATAAAACTTTGTACAATACTTTTCCTTGAGGTTGCGCAACCTTCCCAAGTTAAATTTCTCAAATTGATTGAGTACACATTGAGAAATGTGTGAAACACTTTACCTATGTCTGAAATAGCTTCTCTGTAATGGCGACTTTGACACCTGCAACTTCTTAGCTACAGTTCTCCCAATGTCGAACCCGTTTGATCAAGATCTTTTAGCCATAGATGGCTTACCTTCCAACTTAGATTTTGAGCCCTCACTTGTGTAAAACTTTACACCACACACTAGGTAATGTTCATTTCTCTGAACATGAAATCTGCGCCAGTTTTGTCGACTCTCAGAACATCATTACATATGAATGTTCTTAAACTAAATTCTCTCAACCTGATTGCAATTAGCCTCTCAAATTCTAGCCATAGATAGATTAGCTATGGACTTAGATACGTGCAGAAGGATTTCTCAAAAGATTAAACACAGAAGGAGCAGACAGCAAAACATCGGGCGCAAGTTTTTCTTGATTTCTCAGAAAATTACAATTGAGTGAAGTTGATGAATTCAACTCACTTCTCATGTGTCTAATGACTCTCTCTACTACTCATTTCTCTCTTCCTATACTCTATTCTCATTGGATTCTACTTGCCCCGACTTTTTCAACAACATTTATAGGCAAATATATACAAGCTTATGACTAATCAAAAATATGAGTCAGCTATATCTGAAGTAATGAACATATGTGTTCATAGTTTTGAATTTCTGAATATGTCCTTCCTTCAACCTTCTGAATTTGTTCTCTTCTTGATTCCTTGACTTCATTTCTTCATAAACCTTCAATTGATGATTGACATGCACCAACAATCCAATCAAGCGCTTAGAAGATCTCAAAGGGAAAGAAAGAAACACATAACGTATTGCTATAACACATCAATAGTTACCAAGCATACTATATACATGGCTAAAGATTCTATGTCAGAAGAGCCTTCTTCATTTGAAGAAGCCAATAAGAAGGAAGAATGGAGAGAAGCTATGTAGCAGGAAATTAAAGCACTTCAAGAGAACAATACTTGCGATTTGCTCCCCAAGAAACCAAGCATAAAGGTAATAGGATCCACGTGGATTTACAAAGTAAAGAAGCAATTTGATGGTTCAATCAACACTTATAGAGCAAGGCTATTAGCAAAGGGATTTTCTCAAGCCCATGGAGTGGATTATGAGGAGACCTTCTCACATGTGGCTAAGGTGCCAACAATCAAAACTTTAGTAAGTACTGCTACTTCAAAGAATTGGAGCTTGTATCAGTTAGATGTTAAAAGTGCATTCCTTAATGGATGGATCTCAAAAGAAGTCTACATGGCTCAACCACCAGGATATGAAAACAAGGACAACCAGATTATGTATGAAAATTAAGTAAGCAATTTATGGTTTCAAACAACCTTATAAACCTTGTAACCATATGCTTGTCACATATTTGCAGGATCAATGATTTGTTTCTAGCAAAGCCGATTCTTCTTTGTTCATAAAGAAGACTAACTCAGAAGTTATTTACCCATGTGTTTATGTGGATGAAATTATCAATACAGGGAATGATGCCAATGGCATCAAGCAGATCAAAGCACAAATGATGGAAAGAGTTTAAAATCAGTAACCTTGGTTCGTTAAAATACTTTCTTGGATTAGAACTTGTATATTCAGATTCTGATGTCTTTGTTACTCAAAGGAAGTACATTCATGATCTATTGGTTATAATCAAGATGGAGAACAATAAAGTTGCAGGAACGTCCATGGAACTCAATCAGAAAATTAGTTCTCATGAGGGAGAACTACTTGAAGACATTACATGTTATCAAAGGCTTGTAGGGAGTCTCAATTGTTGAGATATCAAGCTCAACATGTGATGATCGAGGATGACATGTACCAGTTTTTTGTTTCTCTGACATGGATAGTGGTCATGCCGGTATATGTCAGGGATACTTCATTGAGCTTTATTAGATTTATCTACCGAGAGCGATGGCACATTTGGTTCTTGCCATCTCACTCATTCGCGGATATTAGGTTTTTTTCTTATGTACTGATCTTTATATATTGCACTTGATGTATTCTTGTTTTTAGGTCATTCTTGTAGATTCCTTTTATGTAATAGAAGAAGAAGAAGAAGAAGATCATTCTTTCTTGCCTCAATTTGTGTGTGTGCTTCTCCTTGAGAGTGAGTGTGTGTGTGAGACCTCTTCCTTATCTCCTTTCTCGTGACATGGTATCAAAGCCAGCGTGGCTATAGAGAGCTCCTAGAGAAGGCAACAATGAAGACTACACGGCAAGGTGTCGAGAAAACGTGATTTCACAAACAGCCTCCGTTTGCTACGAAAATCGGCATGAAGGTAGAAGACCTCAAAATATTTTCGAGAGTTATCCCTTTACAGTCACTTGTTTTTGTCAGATCGAAGTTTCGGAGCCATCTCGACCTTCATTTTGAGCCCGCAAGGTGGGACCCATAGAAAAACCAGGTCAGCTTCAGAAACTGTAACTTGCGTTGTGTTTGGTGACATTCATATATTCCAGATCTAGAATTTCAAGTGATTCCGTGTATTGTTGATGCACGAAAACTATGTTTTTTCTGAGATCGAACTATCACGTCATAGTGCGATAGTGTTCAAGCAGAAGTGTTGCAAAAATGGCAAACGCAGATGGAATGAGTCAGCTTATGAGCGACAAGCTGGACAAGAATAACTTCCATGCTTGGAGATTTAGAATGACGAATTTCCTGATGGGAAAAAGGCTACTGGAAGTACATCGAAGGAGAGAATGAAAATGCTCCACATTTACTAGAAAGGAATCGGACTACACACCAGTTAAGAGCATATGAGGAATGGAATCAAGGAGCACGAAAGGTAATGTATTGGCTATCTGTTAGCATATAGGATAGCATGATTGGACACATACAAGATGCGAAGACTCCAAAAGAGGCTTGGAATAGTTTGGTCACTTTGTATGAGACTGATACAAAGGCATGGAAACTACAACTCAAGAACGAGCTGCACACATTAGAAAAGAAGAGCATGTCGGTAAGTGACTACACTCTAAAAGTAAAAAGCATATGTGAGTCACTTGCATCTATTGGTGTGAATGTAGATGATGATGATAAGGTGGAATTGTGGTTTTGTGGTTTAAGAGCTGCATATAAGCAGGTCAGAACTTCCATACAGACCAGGGAAAATATTCCGAATTTTGATGATCCGGTATCTATGTTGATTATTGAAGAAAAGAAGCTTGGTGCAAGGAAAGCCCAGTTCCGAGCAGGTATTCTACTCTCGCAGAGGAAGAGGCAGAGGTAGAGGTTTTGGAAATGGAAGAGGAAATAGTAACCAAGACCAAGGTCAACAACAAAATCATGCAGGAGGAAGATGACAGTTTCGAGGCAGGAGGAGCCAAAGAGGTCGCAGAAATTTCCAAAGAAATGATTCAGGTAATGATAGTAAAGTGTATCACGGCATTTCCCCCTCTCTCTCTCTTCCTCGCAACCTCCTCCAACCCCACCGTCCCCTACCCTTTTTCCTAAGCATCCCCGCGGCCCCCACCATCACCTCGACCCCCTCCAACCCCACCGTCCCTCCTTTTTCCCCCACCACCCCCACGGCCCCACCATCACCTCGGCCCCCTCCAACCCCACCATCCCCTCCTTTTTCCCCGCCACCGCTACGGCCTCCACCATCACCTCAACCCCCTCCAGCTCCACCAGCCCTCCTCTTTTCCCCCACCACCACTCCACGACCCCCCACAACCCTCCACAAACCCACACCACCCCACAGCCCTCCACCACTCCATACCACCCCAGAGCCCTCCAGCACTCCACACCACCCCACAGCCCTCCACCACTCCACACCACCCCACAACCCTCCACCACTCCACACCACCCCACAGCCCTCCACCACTCCACACCACCCCACAACCCTCCACCACTCCACGACCCCCCACAGCCCTCCATAAACCCACACCACCCCACAGCCCTCCACGGCCCTCCATAACCCCCCACAACACCCCACAACCCTCCACGGCCCTCCACAGCCCCCCAGAGCCCTCCACAGCCCTCCACAACCCCACACAGCTCCCCACAGCCCCCCACATCCCTCCACAGCCCTCCACGACCCTCCACAGCCCCCCAGAGCCCCCCACAGCCCTCCACCACTCCATACCACCCCACAATCCTCCACCACTCCACACCACCCCATAGCCCTCCACCACTCCACACCACCCCACAGCCCTCCACCACTCCACACCACCCCAAAACCCTCCACCACTCCTAACCACCCCACAGCCCTCCACCACTCCACAACACCCCACAACCCTCCACAACTCCACGACCCCCCACAGCCCTCCACAAACCCACACCACCCCACAGCCCTCCACGGCCCTCCACAACTCCCCACTACCCCCCACAACCCTCCACAGCCCTCCATGGCCCTCCATAGCCCCTCACAACCCCCCACAGCCCTCCACAACCCTCCAGGTCCCTCCACAGCCCCCCACAGCCCCCCACAGCCCTCCACAGCCCACCACGGCCCTCCACAGCCCCCCACAGCCCTCCACAGCCCTCCACAACCCTCCACGGCCCTCCACAGCCCCCCCACAGCTCTCCACCACTCCACACCACCCCATAACCCTCCACCACTCCACACCACCCCACAACCCTCCACCACTCCAAACGACCCCACAACCCTCTAGCACTCCACACCACCCCACAACCCTCAACCACTCCACACCACCCCACAGCCGTCCACCACTCCACGACCCCCCACAGCCCTCCACAAACCCACACCACCCCATAGCCGTCCACGGCCCTCCATAGCCCCCCACAGCCCCCCACAGCCCCCCATTGCCCTCCACAGCCTCCACAGCCCTCCACGGCCCTCCACAACCCCCCACAGGCCCCCCACAGCCCTCCGCAGCCCTCCACAGCCCTCCACAGCCCTCCACAGCCCTCCACAGCCCTCCAAATCCCCCCAGAGCCCTCCACAACCCTCCACGGCCCTCCACAGCCCCCACAACCCCCCACAGCCCTCCATAGCCCTCCAGGGCCCTCCACAGCCCCCCACAGCCCCTCACAACCCTCCACAGCCCTCCACAGCCCTCCACAGCCCCCCAGAGCCCCCACAGCCCTCCACAACCCTCCACAGCCCTCCACGGCCCTCCACAGCCCCCCACAGCCCCCCACCGTCCTCCACAACCCTCCGTAGCCCTCCACAGCCCCCCATAGCCCCCCACAGCCCTCCACAGCCCTCCACCACTCCACACCACCCCATAGCCCTCCACCACTCCACACCACCCCACAGCCCTCCACCACTCCACGACCCCCCCACAAACCCCACACACCCCACAAATCCCACAATTTCCCACGACCTCACATAATGCTCTCATGCAGGTTTGGATGGATATTTGGAGGATGATTTCTTAACCAAACCCTATAGTGTTATATATCGTTAGAAGGCTCTCGACGAGTACTTTCCAAGGGTGCAATAATAACTTTGAAATTTTGGATCAATTTTTCACCACACCCCAAAAACTCCCAAAACTCTCCACAAATCACCCCCTATTCCCACCCAACCCACAAACCCACAAACCCCACAAAACTCCACACAACTCTTCACCCCTCCACAATCCTCTACAAACCCCATAATCTCTCTCAACTCCCCACAACTCCCCTCCCACACCGCCCACTTAATATGAAGGATCAAAAGCTACTACAAAAATGAGGTGAAGGATGTGCTTCTCAGGGACATTCAAATATCACGAGCGGCACAAAATGAGGATCTCAGCTTGCATTCAAAAGTGACAGTAAAGGTGTAAGTGGTAAAAGTAAAAGTGGAGAAATGAGTATTGCCGCCAACCATTCAAGATGACTGCCTATTTTTGAGGATCCAATTCAAGACTAGTGGAAAATTAGATTTACCCCTCCAATCTTGGGTAATCAACCGAGGCATGATCACTGGACGTGAGGAATCGGCAAGGCGCTCTTGGCCTATTGGAGCCTCTAAAAGCAATGGATTTGTGTTCATTTGGGATACATTCAGATATACACATCTACATACGTACGTACAGGGGTCTTCTCTTGGCACTCTGTGGCTACAAGCCTACTGTAGGAAGTCACTCTGTGGTGAGAATACAGAGCATGGGCTTCCTAGTGAGGGCTAATAGCACTATAGTGTGAAGAGAGTGGCTTGGTTTTGTCATTCAGTGTGAATCACTAGTATTTAGTGCTCTTCCCCTTAGAGCAACTCTTCATGCTTTGTATTGATCAGTGCTAGTCTACATCTAGTTTTGTCCATTGTGCGGATTGGATGAATCCCTTGTATTGATGTTGTTTAGTTCTGGAGAGGCATGCTAGCATAGAGCATCAACTTTAGAGCATTTCTCTTGCCTATGTTGTAATCATCCATTCGAACTAAGGAGTGTTTGGTATTCCTTCATTGTCAAGTGTCATTAATATTTTCTTGAGTATTCACAACTCTGTGCAATCATTGATATCTGTCTGCTCATAGAAGTGTTAAAGGGTATATTTCCCTAAGGAGAACCTCCCTTGAGTAGGTGAAGTACTGGAGTGCTTGCTGCATGCTTCTGTTAAAAATAGATACCCCAGTACCTCCTCTACAGTTTGGCATGCACGGTGGGACCCTTGCATTTCTGTGAGAGGCCTTGAGGATAGTAAATAGTCCTCTTTTTCAGTATTTTTGCCCTATTGCATTTGCAAGTAGGTACATGATCCATACGCAAGAAGATAAGGAGCCTCTTCGTATACGAAGGAGCCTTAACAAGTAAGTTATATCTTCAACTAGTGAACCTACCTCCCCTCTACCCTCTTTGAATTTATCTATTGAATTCGGTGCGACACCACTATCAAAGGAGAAGCATAGTAGAACATTAGACTTCTCCTCAGATATGTTAGAAGAAACACCACTATAAATGGAGGATCTCTCTCATTTACTCTCCAGACTCAATATTAAGTTCCCTACCTTCAAGGGACAAGCTTATGAGGATGCTGATGATCATATGATGAGGTTCATCTCCTTATGTCGAGGACGAGGTCTACAGAACAGAGAGGATGCAATGTTGGTACTCTTCCCATCCACATTGGAAGGCCTTGCTGACAAATGGTACAATCAATATGCAGATGGCCATTTTGCTACATGGGAGGCTTTGAAGACTGCATTTTCAGAGACATTTCGACCTAGTGACTCCTCAGAAAGAGCTCTAGACCAGCTCAAGAATCTAAGGCTAAGATCAGGTGAATCCTTTCATGAACTTCACACTAGAACAAAAGCACTTGTTGCACGTCTGCCACATGCTCTAGGTGACTTCTTGGTTAAAAAATGGATAGAAAAAGCTCTGCCTAGGTCATCTCAGTAGAAGCTACGTGAGTCTCTTAGATTGGATGCAACCCTCAATGATTTTGTTGCACTAGCATCACGCATTGAAGAAGCTAGGCAACATTTTAAAGGGGATACACAATCGAACTATGGTGCAGAACTAGACCCTATTGGGCAACTGAGGAAGGAACTGGAGGCATTGAGAATGCAACAAAAGTGGGATAGAAGATTTGCGGACCATTCAAGATATACGAAGGCAGATTTGGTGCACAATATGTAACGACAATGGGCATTCCAATGCTAATTGTCCTAACAAGGTAAGTTGTCAATTTTGTGGAAAGGATGGACATGAAGCTAGAGACTCTTACTACCTCAAGGGTACACAACAACGAGGTAACTCTCAAGTTTTGGATTCATATTATGCTAGTACTTCAAATGCACCTAATAGCGAGGAGAGCAGACCAACAAAGCCCACAGATAACAGGCGTTTGATGTGCTACCGTTGTGGTGAGTATGGACATATGCAAAATGGGTGTTCCCTTCCTGAAGATGCACCTTCTTGTTAGCATTGTCCCGAGGCTAAGGATCACTACACCAAAGATTGCCCAAGAAGCTGTCTTGCTCCAATCCACATGATTGTAGTCTCTCCACAAGAAGAAGGTAGGACCACTCAGTCTTATGTTGTTTCATCTTCTTCAATACGCATGATGACTAGAGCGAGACAAGCGGCACCAACCCATAGAGTATTGGCATTTCGTGCTCTTCCCCTTAGAGCAAGTCTTCATGCTTTGTATTGATTAGTGCTAGTCTACATCTAGTTGTGTCCATTGTACGGATTGGATGAATCCCTTGTATTAATGTTTTTTAGTTCTGGAGAGGCATGCTAGCCCAGAGCATCAACTTTAGAGCATTTCTCTTGCCTATGTTGTAATCATCTGTTCGAACTAAGGAGTGATTGGTATTCCTTAATTGTCAGTTGTCATTAATGTTTTCTTGAGTATTCACAACTCTGTGCAATCATTGATATCTCCCTACTCACAGAATTGTCAAAGGGTATATTTCCCTAAGGAGAACCTCCCTTGAGTAGGTGAAGTACTAGAGTGCTTGCTGCATGGTTCTGTTAAAAATAGATACCCCAGTACCTCCTCTACATAAAGGATGTTGGAATTGTGGCAAACATGGACACTTTGAACGTGATTGTAGGTTGAAGAATCAAAATAACAGAAGGCAACAAAACAACTATGCATCCACATGTGCAGATGTTTTGAGAAGCTGTTTATGGTTCAACATCACATGATGAATACAATGTCTGATTGTGTTTCAAAATCAAATGATAATGTCTGGTATGTTGATTCAGGTGCTTCAAATCACACGACTAGTCATGCAGAATGGTTTAGTAGTTTGCAGAAAATGCTAGTTCTTGCATATGTTGAAATAGGTGATGATACATCGCATCCTATTGAGCATATAGGAAGCATAGCATTGTCTATGGAGGACGGGAAGGTAAAATATATTGCTGATGTGTTGCATGTTCCAAATATAACAAAGAATTTGGTTTCTATTGGACAAATGGTTGACTAGGGATTACAAGTCAGGTTCAATGCTAATGGATTATATGTAGAAGAGTACAAGCATGATGGAGGATTGGTTTCCAAAGGAAACATGTTCACCTTAAATGTGAAGATTCCTGAAATGAATGCAGCCATGTTTGCAAAAGGTGCAAGAGTTATTGCAGATATAGAGATATGGCACAAACGGATTGGACGTGCAAACTTGCAAAGGCTAAAACTAATGTAGTCAAAGGAGACTATCCATGGACTACCAAGGAATTTTAAAGTTATGGTGGAAAAGCAGATAGGGAAGTACATTCAGACATTAAGATCTGATGGAGGAGGTGAATACATGTCAAATGAGTTCAAGAGTTTTCTAAAAAATCATGGAATTCGGCGTTAGTTCTCATGCAAGTACACACCACAGCAGAATGGCGTTGTTGAATGCAAAAATAGACATATTGCAGAAATAGCAAGAGCCTTGATGGATGAAAAGAATATGCCTCATTGTTATTGGGCAGAAGCTGTGCATATTGCTATATACATCATGAACACAACTCCGACTGTTGTTGTACATCAAGTTACACCTGAAGAGAAGTTTACAGGTAAAAAGCCAAACTTATCACATCTGAAAGTTTTTGGTTGTACTGCATATGTACATGTTCCAGATGAGTCGAAAAGCAGAAAAAAGTGTCTTCATTGGATACTCCCTTGAGCAAAAGGGGTACAAATGTTATACCACATCTTTGAGCAAAGATGTGGTATTTGATGAAATTTCAAGCTTCTATGCAGATGCCAAAGAAGGACTAAATCTTGAACCAAATGACAAAGAAAATGCAAAAAAATCAAGTGCAGAATCTCAAGTTTTGAGTGGACCGGATGCATCACCAAGCAATAGTTCCAACTCAAATCCATGGAGTGGAAGATTCTGTGGAAATTTTAGTCCAGGAAATTCATTGTTGGAGCAAGTCTATGACAAGCCTAAGTATTGGCTTGAGTCCCACAAAGTCATAGAAAAAGCCTTAAAATGAAGACTATGTAAAGTTCACTTGTGAACTACCTCTTGTAACTTTTGAAGAGTTTACTTAATGTAAAAGTAAGAGAATCTTAAGTGGTTGAGTCCACATGATCAAGAATGGAAAGAGGAGCCACGAATTCGTGATTTGTGGTAGGTAGAGAATCAAATCAATCATTGATTGATTGGAGAGTGATTGAGGGAAGTTAGCCTCCCAAACTCAACTATAAATAGATGGCAGTTTTAGTCGTGGTTAGAGAGACCTATGTGAAGACCTCCAAGAGCTGAGCTTTATGCCATATCAACGTGTGATTACAAGGCACACATATGTATCAGTAAGTCATTGTATTGTACAAGCAATATACTTTCATTTTCATGATTATTTGAGTTCATCTTTCCATGTTCTTGTGAAGTGTACTACTCACTGCCATTACTCTCAGTTTTCTCAGTCAGCTTGCAGAGATGTTTTCTCTGAGCTTGGTGCATCATTTTCAGTGATTTAACTTGGTAAAGTTAAAGTTAGCTCTATAAGTCTACTATATGCTCATAAATTTTCATGTCATTTGGATCTTGCAATCTTCAGTTATGTTCATTTGAAGTCAACAGGGTCTGTTCATCTTCACCTCTCTGTCAGGTACCCGACTTTTTTACTCATCTTGTCAGAGGTGTTTCGCAGTGGTTACTTATCCAAATTCAGTGATGTAAAATTTGTTGGATTCAGCTTACTGTCTAGTATAAGCATACAAATTTTCATAATCATTGGATTTCTACTTTTTGAGTTATGGTGATTTTTCTGCTCACTGGTCTATTTCTGTAGCAGCCCGTGAAAATCGGGATGATGTCATCACTTGTTAAAACTCATTCTCAGTGTGTGCTTTGTTATTTTTTATGAGATTACTCTTGAAAGTTAGCTCTTTAAGCTACCTAGATTTCCCCAAGAGGAATTAAGCTAATTGCTGCTGTGCTCAGAGAATTATGTAAAACATTGGACAGGTGTATGAACCAAGAATAGCAAGTTTTCACCTCTGAGCTAACTCCAACTTATCTGTTTTGATCTATCTTTTTGAGAGTGATCTTCCAAGGTACATAGGGTGTCTAATACATCCATTGGCAAGCTAAAAGGGCCCACCATCTACTCCTGGAGTTCATTTGGCTGGTGTAGATCAAGGATTTTGCAACACCTCTTCATCTTCAAACACATACTTATCCATCTCTTCACAGTGGTATCAGAGCAAGGTTGGACAACATGGAAGATGGATTTCCTTCATCAATTGACAAATTAGACAGAGGTAACTACTCAGCTTGGTCATTAAGAATGGAAGCCTATCTCCAAGGTAGAAGTTTATATGGTTATGTGGCTGGAGATGAAGTTATGCCAAGTTTCAGGAACAAAAGTCAACCAACACAAGAAGAGCAAGAAAGATTGAGCACATGGTGCTCCAAGGATGCACTTGCAAGGTCTTATCTCCTCAACTCTATCTCAGATTTTTTGTTGCCTCACATTAGAAGTTGTAAGACATCTCAGGAAGTGTGGGATGCACTTGAAGCTTTCTTTTCTTCAAGTACCAAAGCTAGGAAGCATCAACTATGGCTGGAGTTCACAACTCTCAAGAAGGCTCCCAAACAAAATGTGACTGATTTTGTCACAAAGCTCAAGGACATAGCGGATCAGTTGGGAAGCATTGGAGAGGTAATAGATGAAGAGCAAATTGTAAGGCAGGTCATCAATGGCTTGAAGGCAGATGATAAGTGGGAAGCATTCACCACAGCTATGGATTTGTACATGGACATGCATGTACCTGATTTCAACACACTCATTGGACAACTACTTACTCAAGAGGCAAAGCTTATCAAAAATGGAGAAAGCTCTAAAGGTAATCAATCTTCAGCTTTATACACGGATAAAAGCAAGTCTAAAGATAACAAAGGAAAGGCAAAGAAAGTGGATGATGAAGCAGGTACATATCAAGCTAACTATGCAGGTAGAGGAAGACATGGCAGAGGTAGAGGAAGAGGAGGTAGAAAAGGCAGGGGGAGATCCCAAGACTCCAACTCATGTTCTATTTGTGGATTAACTAATCATACAACTGAAAATTGCTTTAGGAATTCCAGGAATCAAAGAGGCAGAGGATACAATAGAGGAAGTTATGGATACTCAAGAGGAAGGTTCAACAACTACCATGGCAACTACAACAACTACAATCATTCAAACTATCAAGGAGGCTACAAAGGAAGGAGAGACTACAATAACTACACAGAAGAATCAAACAAAGAGGATTCATTATTGATCATGAACATGGCTATGCCACAAGGTAAATCTGATGAGCATGTTTTCTACATAGATTCAGGTTGTTCAAATCATGTGGCAGGAAATGTGGCACTCCTATCAGATTTAGAAGATCCAAGGAATAAGCATGAGGTACAAACAGGAGATGATACAAAACATCCTATGGAGAAAATAGGCAATGTCAAAGCACCTGATGGAAACATCAACCTACTCAGTAAGGTACTCTATGTCCCTACCATTACAAAGAATTTGATAAGTGTTGGGCAGATAGTAGAGAAAGGGTTGCAAGTCAGGTTCACAAAGGCAGGAGCATTTGTTGAAGATCCAAGTCAAGGATTCAGAAGAATTGCAAAAGGTGAAAAGACAGGTAGATTGTTCACATTTGAATTACAGGACACTAGAAACATTGCTCTCTTTAATTATGGCAGTCAGACACTCACAGAATTGGAAGTATGGCACAAAAGGTTAGCACATATTGGTGAAAGGTCATTAAAGCAAATTTGCAGGGACCAAAGTGTACTTGGACTCCCTAACTTGTCAAAACAACATATGATTTATAAGTGTAGTGCATGTCAGTTTGGAAAGTCTCACAGGTTACCATTCATGAAGAAAGGTTATATGCATGGAGATCTCTTGGAGTTGGTTCATACAGATGTATGGGGACCAAGCAAGGAAGCTTCAATATCAGGATCAAGGTATTATGTTTCCTTTATTGATGATTGCAGCAGATGGACTATCCTATTCTTTATGAAACACAAAGATGAAGTTTTTTCATGTTTCAAAAGATATTTGGCTCTTGTGGAGAATCAAACAGGTAAATCACTAAAAAGGCTAAGGTCAGATGGAGGGGGAGAATACTTCTCCCATGAGTTTGATTCTTTTCTTCAAGAAAGAGGAATCAAAAGAGAGGTAACTACAAGGTACACTCCTGAGCAAAATGGAGTGGCAGAAAGGAGGAATAGGACAATTGTTGAAGCTGCAAGGTCTATGTTAAATGAAAAGCATTTACCTAATTACTTATGGGCTGAGGCTGTATCTACAGCCACTTACTTGATTAACAGGTTGCCTTCAAAATCCCTTGATGGGATGACTCCATATGAGGCTTGGAATGGAAGAAGACCAAGCTTAGATCATTGTAAAATTTTTGGATGTATTGCTTTTGCTCATGTTCCTTCACAGGTTAGAGGCAAGATGGATCCAAAGGCAGAAAGGTGTGTATTTATTGGATATGACAACAATCAAAAGGGCTACAGGTTATACAACCCTACCAACAAAGGATTCTTGGTAAGCAGAGATGTAGTTTTTGATGAGAACAATTCATGGTATGAAGATTCATGCAGGAAGATCAATTTACCATATGATCTTGAAGAAGATTTTCCAAAGCTTGGTAGAGAACAATCAAAGATTGAAGAACAAGAGACCTCAGAGGATGATGAAGAATCTCACATGGAAAAGATCAAAGCATGGAAGTCTAAAGGTAAAGCAAAATTGCAGGAACTTGGACATGAGGCAGAATCATCACATCATGGCCTAAGAAGATCTATGAGGGAAAAGAAAAAACCAGAAAGGTATGGGTTTGACACCTCATTAGTAACTAAACATTCTATCTACATAGCATAGGACATAAACCAAGAGGAGCCATCATCATTTGAAGAGGCCAAAGCAAAAACAGAATGGAAGCATGCAATGAAGGAAGAGATTGAAGCACTTGAGGAAAACAACACATGGGATTTGGTGCCCAAGACTTCATCCATGAAGGTAATAGGCTCAAGATGGGTCTATAAACTCAAGAAGAATTCTGATGGTTCCATTAACAGGTATAAGGCAAGGCTTGTAGCAAAAGGCTTTGCACAAACTCAGGGAATTGATTATGAGGAGACCTTCTCTCCTGTGGCAAAGATGCCTACTATTAGGGTTTTGCTTAGTATTGCCTCTTCCAAGAATTGGAAGATACTTCAACTAGATGTGAAGAATGCATTCTTGAATGGTTGGATAACAGAAGAGGTATATATGGCACAACCACCTGGTTTTGAGAGTCAAGTTTATCCTGATTATGTGTGTAAACTTAACAAAGCATTGTATGGTCTCAAGCAAGCTCCAAGAGCTTGGAATTTCAGGCTTGTTTCATTCTTGCAGGACAAAGGGTTTCAACCAAGCAAGGCAGATCCTTCACTCTTTATTAAAAAGAGTAATTCCGAGGTCATCTATCTATGTGTATATGTAGATGATATTATATTGACAGGAAATGATGCAGATGGTATGAAGAAGATCAAAGATCAGATGAGAGAAGAGTTCAAGATAAGTGATTTGGGTTCACTTACCTACTTCCTAGGTTTGGAAGTTGTCTACAAAGATCATGGTTTGTTTCTCACTCAAAGGAAGTACATTAAGGACATGTTGGCAAAATTCAAGATGCAAGATTGTAAGATTGCAGGTACTCCAATGGAGGTCAATCACAAATTGAGCTCACATGAAGGTGAACTCATAGAGGACATCACATCATATCAAAGTCTAGTGGGTAGTCTCAACTATGCCACATTGACAAGAGTAGATATATGTTACAGTGTGAGTGTGCTAAGCCAATTTATGCACACACCAAGGAAACCACATATGGATGCTGCCAAAAGGATTCTCAAGTATCTCAAAGGAACCATAAATGAAGGACTTTATTATCCTTATGTATCTGATTTAGGTTTGAAGCTATTTTCTGATGCAGATTGGGCTGGCTCCAAGGAAGATAGAAGGAGCACTTCAGGTTATCTTACCTTTGCAGGTTCAAAGCTTATTTCATGGTCATCCAAGAAGCAACCCACAGTTGCTCTCTCTTCTACTGAAGCTGAATATAGAGGTCTTGCCATAGCTA
This sequence comes from Ceratopteris richardii, assembly GCA_020310875.1. Lineage (NCBI taxonomy): Eukaryota > Viridiplantae > Streptophyta > Polypodiopsida > Polypodiales > Pteridaceae > Ceratopteris > Ceratopteris richardii. The sequence goes on along the minus strand of CM035440.1, from coordinate 17,800,968 downwards.
CACAAGAAGCTATGTGGATGAAGACATTATTCAAAGATCTTGGATTGGAGTTTGGAACTCCAACTATTTTTGGTGACAATATGAGTTCTATTCACTTGGCTGCTAATCCTATTTTTCATGCAAGGACTAAACATATTGAAGTTCATTATCACTATGTACGAGAAAAGGTTCTAAGCAAAGAGATTCAAATATCATATGTGTCCACTCATCAACAATGTGCAGATATTCTAACCAAAGCATTGGATGGTACAAAGCTTTGCAAATTCAAGGCTATGATTGGTTTGCAGGTAATCTTGGAAGATTGAAGACCTCAAGCATACTTGGCTTGAGGGGGAGCTGTTGGAGCAAGTCTATGACAAGCCTAAGTATTGGCTTGAGTCCCACAAAGTCATAGAAAAAGCCTTAAAATGAAGACTATGTAAAGTTCACTTGTGAACTACCTCTTGTAACTTTTGAAGAGTTTACTTAATGTAAAAGTAAGAGAATCTTAAGTGGTTGAGTCCACATGATCAAGAATGGAAAGAGGAGCCACGAATTGGTGATTTGTGGTAGGTAGAGAATCAAATCAATCATTGATTGATTGGAGAGTGATTGAGGGAAGTTAGCCTCCCAAACTCAACTATAAATAGATGGCAGTTTTAGTCGTGGTTAGAGAGACCTATGTGAAGACCTCCAAGAGCTGAGCTTTATGCCATATCAAGGTGTGATTACAAGGCACACATATGTATCAGTACGTCATTGTATTGTACAAGCAATATACTTTCATTTTCATGATTATTTGAGTTCATCTTTCCATGTTCTTGTGAAGTGTACTACTCACTGCCATTACTCTCAGTTTTCTCAGTCAGCTTGCAGAGATGTTTTCTCTGAGCTTGGTGCATCATTTTTAGTGATTTAACTTGGTAAAGTTAGCTCTATAACTCTACTATATGCTCATAAATTTTCATGTCATTTGGATCTTGCAATCTTCAGTTATGTTTATTTGAAGTCAACAGGGTCTGTTCATCTTCACCTCTCTGTCAGGTACCCGACTTTTTTACTCATCTTGTCAGAGGTGTTTCTCAGTGGTTACTCATTCAAATTCAGTGATTTAAAGTTTGTTGGATTCATCGTACTGTCTAGTATACGCATACAAATTTTCATAATCATTGGATTTCTACTTTTTGAGTTATGGTGATTTTTCTGCTCACTGGTCTATTTCTGTAGCAGCCCGTGAAAATCGGGATGATGTCATCACTTGTTAAAACTCATTCTCAGTGTGTGCTTTGTTATTTTTGATGAGATTACTCTTGAAAGTTAGATCTTTAAGCTACCTAGATTTCCCCAAGAGGAATTAAGCTAATTGCTGCTGTGCTCAGAGAGGTATGTAAAACACTGGACAGGTGTATGAACCAAGAATAGCAAGTTTTCACCTCTGAGCTAACTCCAACTTATCTGTTTTGATCTATCTTTTTGAGAGTGATCTTCCAAGGTACATAGGGTGTCTAATACATCCATTGGCAAGCTAAAAGGGCCCACCATCTACTCCTGGAGTTCATTTGGCTGGTGTAGATCAAGGATTTTGCAACACCTCTTCATCTTCAAACACATACTTATCCATCTCTTCACATTCATCAAGTACATCCAAGAGAGGTAAAGAAAAGCTTTCTGCTAGTAGTAAAACATGTGCAAGTTTTGAAGATGTGGATGGAGATTCAAGTGGTTCAGTAAAGAGTCTTGATGAGGAACTTGGATTGCCCTTTGTGAAGACTCCAGGAGTAAGAAGGGCACATGCAGATGATACAAGGAGAAGTGACCCAGGACCAAGAAGATCTGGGAGGATGCGTAATCCAGTGCAATGATTGACATATGATAGTTACATGGCTCGCCATTGTGTCTAAATGACAAAGGTAATACAAAATTTTGAACCTTCTTGTTTTGAAGATGCAATTGGTAATGCAGATTGGGAAAAAGCTATGGATGAGGAGATGGCTGCACTTTATGGAAATGATACATGGAAACTGGTTCCATTGCCACAAGGAAAGGAATCCATAGGCTACAAATGGGTTTACAAGGTAAAGCATAATGCTGATGGTAGCATAAGCAGGTATAAAGCACAATTGGTAGCTAAAGGATATGCACAAACATATGGCATTGATTATGAGGAAACATTGAGCCCTGTAGCTAAAATGTCTACTATCAAAACACTTGTTGCATTAGCTACAACAAAAGGATGGATTTTGTATCAGATGGATGTGAAGAATGCTTTCCTACATGGTGAGTTACTGGAAGAAGTATATATGGACCAGCCACAAGGATATGAAGATTCAAAGCATCCAAAATATGTTTGCAAGTTTCAAAGGGCTTTGTATGGGCTGAAGCAGGCTCCGCGTGCATGGCATGCAAGGATTGCTGATTACTTAACTAGCATTGGGTTTTCTATGTGTGATGAAGATCATTCACTATATGCAAGGAAGGTTGCTGATGGCATCACGATTGTGGCCATTTATGTTGATGACTTGATTGTAGGTGGTGATAATGAAGAAAGAATCAAGGAGGTAAAGCAACTTATTATGCAAGAATTTGACATGAAAGATCTTGGTGTGCTGGGCTATTTCTTGGACATTGAGTTTATACATACAGAAATAAGTATATGGATGTTGTAAAGGCAATATGCCTTGAATATGCTGCAAAAGTATGGTATGGCTGGTTGTAAGCCAATTTCTATGCCATTAGATCAGAATTTGAAGTTGGATACTACATCAGGTGAAGCATTGGAAAATGCTACTATGTACAGGAAAATTGTGGGAAGTCTTATATATCTTACAATTGCAAGGCCTGATTTAAGCTATACTATTGAACTTGAAAATCAGTTTATGTAGGTTCCCAAGAAGCCACATTTGGATGCTCTAAGGCGCACTCTACTTTATGTGAGTGCTACTTTGGATTATGCATTGTTTTATGAAGCTGGTGTAGATTTGCAGGTTCATGGATACACCGATGCAGATTGGGCTGGTAGTACTGTAGATAGAAGATCTACTAGTGGCTTTCTTTTCTCACTTGGATGTGCAACTATTACATGGAGCAGTAAGAAGCAACCCACTGTTGCTTTGTCGAGTATAGAGGCTGAGTATAGAGGTGCTACAATGGCAGCATGTGAGGCATCATGGCTGGAGATGTTACTTGCAGATTTAGGTGTGGAGGTGCAAAAGCCATTACTATCTTTTGTGATAATCTTAGCAGCACACAGTTAGCATGGAACCCTGTTTTCCATGCTTGAACAAAGCACATTGAGGTACATTATCACTTCATCAGAGAGAAGGTATTAGTAGGTGATATTGATCTTGTTTATGTGAGAATAGATGAGCATGTTGTTGATGTTTTCACCAAAGCACTTGGAGCTGAGAAGTTGAAGAAGTTTCGGGAGATGCTTGGATTACAAGATATGGTGTTGAGCTTGAGGGGGAGTGTTGAGATATCAAGCTCAACATGTGATGATCTAGGATGACACGTACCAGCTTTTCGTTTCTCTGACATGTATAGTGGTCACGTCGGTATATGTCAGGGATACTTCATTGAGCTTTATTAGATTTATCTATCGAGAGTGATGACACATTTGTTTCTTGCCAACTCACTCATTCGCGGACATTAGGTTTTTTTCTTATGTACTGATATTTATATATTGCACTTGATGTATTCTTGTTTTTAGGTCATTCTTGTACATTCCTTTTATGTAATAGAAGAAGAAGAAGAAGATCATTCTTCCTTGCATCAATCTATGTGTGTGCTTCTCCTTGAGAGTGAGTATGTGTGTGTGTGTGTGAGAGCTCTCTTCCTTATCTCCTTCCTCGTGACATCAATTATGCAACCCTAACAAGAGTGAATATATGCTATGGAGTAAGAACATTAAGTCAATTAATGCATACACTAAGAAAACGTCACATGGAAGCTACCAAGAGGATCTTAAAGTATCTAAAGGGTACCATAAACTAAGGGCTATTTTATCCATTCACATTTGACTTGGATATCAAGCTATATTGTGATGTAGATTGGGCTAGCTCAAAAGATGATAGGAGAAGCACTTCTGGCTACTTATCTTTTGCAGGTTCAAAGTTCATTTCATGGTCATCAAAGAAAACAACCAACTCTGGCATTATCATCAATTGAAGCTGAATATAAAGGCCTAGCAAATGCAATACAAGAATCAACTTGGTTAAAGCTACTCTACTCAGAGTTGGGGATACATACCTACACTCCAATGATCTTTGGAGATAACACTAGCTTACTTCATTTGGTTGCTAATCCTATATATCATGCAAGGACTAAACAAATTGAAGTGCACTATCATTATGTGAGAGAAAAGCTACTTAGCAAGGACATCCAGTTGTCCTATGTATCAACCAATTTGCAATTTGTAGATATGCTAACCAAATATTTGGATGGAACTAAGATGAACAGGTTCAAGATGATGATTGGATTGCACAAAATCAAGGAGAAATGAAGACCAAGCATGTTAGGCTTGAGGGGGAGCTATTGATGCAACTGAGTCCAAGCCTACATACTTGGACAATTAGTATTTCATGTAGTCATTTTAAGTCACATATGACTACTCTATTGTAAAATACATTTACTTTTATTCTTGTAGAAGTGCATAGAAATTACTCTCATGTAGAGTTAGAAGGAATCAAATAACAAATCATTTGGTAGGTGATTGATGAGAAAGCAATTCCTAAAGTTTAGGATTCACTTTATGGTAAGATTTTGAATTTGAGTTCAAACAATGGCTCCAAATCTAAGCTATAAAATTTAATCAAAATCTCCCATGACTTAGAGCCCACTTTGGAGATCCTTTTGAGAAGGATCTTTAGTGTTTACTGAGCTCATTCTATAGGTCCATCACTACCCTCACATTGTGCAATTATACATTGCCAATGTCTATGTATATTTAATAAATCTATAAGATTTATTAGATATACATTGATCACATTTCTACTTCATTTCTTTGTTCTGTTCATCTCGGAATAGTGAACCTCCCAGACTTGGTTCTCAATGCATACTTGACTAATTTATGTGCTTTAAAGTGGTATAGATTCAACATACTATCTATTTTTCTAATAAAAAATTTCGTTGTCATTGCCTTATGCAATCTTGAGATATCATTGAAACTTTAGTCACTAGCTTGCATAATGTGGAAGCCCAAAAATGTCAGGGTGGTCATCTAACTTGTTAAGGATGATTCTCAGTGTACAATTGATCATTCTTAGTGAAATAACTTGTGGTTAGTAGCTATCTAAGTCCATTAGATACTCCCAATAGGAATTCGATCAATTGCTAGGAGGTTTAGAGTACTGTTCATCTTATTGAGCATGTGTAGAGACCAAAAAAGCAAGTTTTAGCTCATATTTGAATCGTCTACTCAGTTGTTTTGATGCATTGATTAGAGGATCATAATACAAAGCCCTTAGGTGATTATTTGTGGTTCTTTGGAAACTCATAGGGTATACTTTACACCCCTCAACATTTTCTTAGATGGTGTGAAGCATGTATTTGCAGCACCACTTTATTTCTGGAATATATCCACCATCTCCTCCAACACCCAAGGAGCTCTACATCAAGAGATAATCTAGCATGTTAGATACAGTGTTGAAAAGCAAAAAAATTACTCCTCATCCATTCACTTGACAATCAGATAAGATCCAAAAGGAATGGATCCCTAACGAGAGAGATGACAATCTTAGTAACTTGACTTGTATCTCCTTCGTATTCACTTGTAACTTTATTCCTTCTATTTTAGTTTAGGAACTTCCATTTTAAAGATAGAGTATATATGTATGTGTGCAAATACATATACTGATAGATATGTATGTATGTATGTATGTATGTATGTATGTATGTTTGTATGTATGTATGTATGTATGTATGTATGTATGTATGTATGTATGTATGTAAGTATGTATGTAAGTATGTACGTAAGTATGTATGTAAATATGTATGTATGTATGTATGTATGTATGTATGTATGTATGTATGTATGTATGAATATACAATATGTATGATGTATGTATGTATATATGTATATATTTATGTATGTATGTATGTATTTATGTATGTATGAATGTATATATGTATGTATGTATGTAAATATGTACGTAAACATGTATATATGTATGTATGCATTGTCAAGAGAAAGGAGATAAGGAAGAGAGCTTTCACACACAAAGAACGGAGCACACATAGATTGAGGAAGAGAAGAATGATCTTCATCGTACATAAAGAGAATATACAAGAATAATGAAATACAAGAATGCAACAAGTGAAACATAAAAAGAACAATACACAAGGAAAATCCTAATGTTCCTAAATGAGTAAGATGGCAAGAAACAAATGTTTTATTTCTCTCCATAGATAAATCTAGTAAAGCTCACTAAAGTATTACTAATATATATTGGCGATCACTGTACATATCAGAGAAACAAAAAAGTGATACATGACATCCTTGATCATCACATGTTGAGCTCGATATCTCAACACTCCCCATGAAGCTAAGCATCATGTCGTGTAATCCAAGCATCTTTCAAAACCTCTTCAACTTCTCTACTCCAATAGCTTTAGTGAAAATATCAGTAGCCTCCTCATCTATCCTCACATAAGCAAGATCAATATCAGCTTCTACTACCTTTTTCTATGATGAAGTGATAATGAACCTCGATATGATTTGTTCTAACATGAAAATCAAGACACTACAATAGATCGATTGTATACGGAGGGAAATGAACGCATGCATTTTTGCCCCTATGATGTTGGAATTAAAGCACTGATATAGGCGTCAGTATAACCGTCGGTATGAGCGTCAGTATCACTGTCGGTATAAACATCGGTATTACCGATGCTCATATCGATGATTATACCGACGCCTCTATTAGGTGTACCATCACATATAACGGTGCCCGTTGGGTGTACCGACACTTATTCAGATGGCATTAGTGGGAGTAATGTGACTTATATCGACGACCATATCTGCAAATTTTCTTTTGGGTAGAGTGTGTTGTCTTTTGCTATAGTAGCAAAAGACAATTGTATGTATATATGTGTATATATACATGTGTATAAGTATATGTGTATGTATGTGTAAATAGCCTAAAAACCCTAATCCAATTTTTATATATTTGATGTAAAAAAAACTTTAAAATCGTAATTTTATATATTTAATTAAAACACAAGCTATTTTCATATTTATTTATCTTTACAAAAATCGTATATGTGTGTGTATATGTGTGCATGTGTGTATGTATGTGTGTGTGAATGTATGCATGTGTGTATATGTGTATGTGTGTCTATGTATGCATGTGTGAGTATATGTGTATAAGTATATGTATGCATGTGTGTTTATGCATTCATGTGTGTATGTATGTGTGTGTGTGCATGCATGTGTGTATGTATGTGTGTGTGTGTATGCATGCATGTGTGTATATGTGTGTGTATGTATGCATGCATGTGTGTTATGTGTGTATGTATGCATGTGTGTACATATGTGTGTGTATGTATGCATGTGTGTACATGTGTGTATGCATGTGTGTATATGTGTGTGTATGTATGCATGCATGTGTGTATGTATGTGTGTGTGTCTATGCATGTGTGCATATATGTGTGTGTATGAACGTGTGTATGTGTGTGTGTATGTATATGTGTATATGTTGTGTGTATGTATGTGTGTATGCATATGTGTGTGTATGTATGCATGTGTGTATATGTGTATATGTGTGTATGCATGCATGTGTGTATATGTGTGTGTATGTATGCATGCATGTGTGTATATGTGTTTATGTATTTGTGTATATGTGTGTGTGTGTATGTATGTGTGTATGCATGTGTGTATGTGTGTGTATGCATATGTGTATATATGTGTGTGTATGTATGTGATTATGCATGTGTGTGTGTATGTATACATGTGTGTCTATGTGTATGTGTGTGTATTCATGCATGTGGGTATATGTGTGTGTATGTATGCACTACACGAAAAAGGGGGCATAGCGATGCCCCGAAATTGGAAAAAAACGCGTATCGTCGCTTATGTGATGCTCTCGTCGCATAAGCGATGGTACAGTTTTTGATTTTTTCCTCGAGATTCGTCGCATAAGCGATGCTAGCTTCACTTATGCGACGCTAAATTCAGAGCGTCGCAAATCTCGTCGTTGGCTAACAATGGGATTAGCGACCTTGGCAAACTGCAGAGCATCGCATATGCAACGCTCTGGAATGTAAAAAAAAAATTTGATTTCTCCCAGCACATTTGTGCTAGGATTTGGACGCGAGCAAGAAGAGACCGAGAGAGAGAGAGAGAGAGAGAGAGAGCACGACCGAAAGAGAGAGAGAGAGAGAGAGAGAGTGAGAGAGCCGCATCTACACACAACAAGGTATGCATACACACACACTTACACACACAAACATATGCATACACACACACATATACACAAATAGACACACACACACATACACATAGACACACACACATACATACACACAAATACACACACATATACACACATACACAAATAATGTTGCATACACACATGCACACATAATGCATACACATGCACACACATATACACATACATATACACACACATACACACATACACAGACACATACACACACACACACATACACACACACATACACACACACATACACACACATATATGCATACACACATAGAGAGACATGCACACACATACACATACATGCAAACATAATGCATATGCATATGTGTACATCCATACATACTTACATGCATAAACACACATATGCATACATAATGCATATGCATATGCGTACATACATACATACTTACATGCATACACACACATATGCATGCATAATTCACATGCATACATACACATACATAATGCATATGCATACATAATGCACATGCATACATACACATACATAATGCATACACACACCTATACACACATATGCATACATACATGCATACACATACACACATAGACACATACACATAGATAGACACATACACACACATAAACACATACACACTCATAGACACACACACATACACATAGACGCGCACACAAATACACACATATACACACACACATACACACATAGACACATACACACATACACACATAATGATGCATTTTCACACATACACATGCATACACACATAGACACACATATACACACACATCCAAACATACACACTCAGTGACACACATAATGATGCATTCACACACATACACATGCATACACACATATACACACACACATCCAAACATACACACTCATAGACACACATTCATACACACACACATCCAAACATACACACTTATAGACACACACACATACACATAGATGCGCACACACATACACACACATATACACACACATATACACACATAGACACATACACACATAATGATGCATTCACACACATACACATGCATACACACATAGACACACATATACACACACACACATACACACACATATATGCATACAGACACACACATAGAGAGACATACACACACATATACATACATGCATACATATGCATAAATAATGCATATGCATACATACACATACATAATGCATACACACACATATGCATACATAATGCATACACACACATACACAAACCTATGCATACATACATGCATACACATACACACATAGACACATACACACATACACACATACACACACATAGACACATACACACATATAAACACATACACACTCATAGACGCATAGTGACACATACCCATAGACACACACACATATACACAAACACATACACACATAGACACATACACACATAATGATGCATACACACACATACAGATGCATACACATACATATGCATACATACATGCATACACATACATACATAGACACATACACACACATAGACACATACACACATAAACACATAAACACTCATAGATACACACACATACACATAGACACACACACATACACACATATACACACACACATGCACACATAGACACATACACACATACACATGCATACACATGCATACACACATACAGACACATATACACACACATACACACACACATAGAGAGACATACACACATAAACACATACATGCATACATATACATACATAATGCATATGCATATGCATACAATGTACATACATACTTACATGCATACATAATGCACATGCATAGATACATACACACACACAAACACATACACACATAGACACATACACACACATAAACACATACATACTCATAGATATTCACACATACACATAGACACACACACATACACACACATATACACACACATATACACACACATACACACATAATGGTGCATACACACACATACACATGCATACACACATACAAACACATGTACAGACACATTCACACACATATATGCATACACACACATACACATACATGCATACATATTGCATATGCATATGCATACATACATACGTACATGCATACATAATGCGCATGCTTAAATACACATACATAATGCATACACACACATATGCATACATAATGCATACACACACATATGCATACATAATGCATACACACACATACACACATATGCATACATAATGCATATGCATATGCATACATACATACTTTCATGCATACATAATGCACATGCTTACATTCACATACATAATGCATACACACACATATGCATACATAATGCATACACACACATATGCATACATAATGCATACACACACATATGCATACATACATGCACACACATACACACATAGACACATACACACACATAGACACATACACACTCATAGACGCATAGCGCCACATACACATAGACACATACACATACACACACACACATATACACACACACAAACATACACACATAGACACATACACACATAATGATGCATACACACACATACATATGCATACACACACATATGCTTACATACATGCATACACATACACACATAGACACATACACACACATAGATACATACATACACATAAACACATACACACTCATAGACACACATACATACACATAGACACACACACATATACACACACACATACACACATAGACACATACACACATAATGATGCATACACACATACACATGCATACATACATGCATACACATAAACACATAGACACATACACACACATAGATACATACATACACATAAACACATACACACTAATAGACACACACACATACACATAGACACACACACACATATATACACACACACATAGACACATACACACATAAGAATGCATACACACATACAAACACGCACACATACACACATACACACATATATGCATACATACACACATATATGCATACACACACATAGAGAGACATACTCACACATACACATACATGCATATATATACATACATAATGCATATGCATGTGCATACATACACATACATTATGCATACACACACATATGCATACATAATGCAAATAAAAATGGAACCAAGCAATTATCAAAGAGTATATGTATTGCTTCAAATCAACACTATATTTAATGTAAAAATGTTCATATTTTCTTTTCCCTCTCACTAAACCACCTTCGCTTCCCTTCACAACACATATTTTTCCACTTAACCGTCTATCTCTAATAATCTATCCCGCTTCCTTCCAAGTTTGAATTCGGATCATAATGAACACTCCACTCAACTCTTGCTATGGCTACTACTTAGGAAAGAATATTACTCTAGTGAGTGGGCTAAGGATGACTACACTCAAGCGACTCAAATGATTATACTCTAGCAAAGAGACTCCATAATGGAGATTCTTCTATTTTTAGCATAACTTCTTTGGGTGTTAGTGAAACTACTACAAGGTGATGTCAAGAGATTTGATTGGAGGAGCTAAAATTGGTTGTCTACTAGTGCCATAATTAGCCCACTACTCCATCAGATATGCCAGTGCCACATTTAGCCCACCACTCCAAAATTATCAGATTTTCCACATACAACAATAAAGGCTTGGAGTCCAAAAAGCCACTCTTCTTGGCCTCTGAGTCTACATACGAAGAGGCTTTACACTAGTTTTGGGATTACTAATGATCATTATCTATCATCACCTAGGATGACCATAATTATTCCAAGCATCTTCTATTGTTGTTGGTCTCTATTGTAGTTTTACTCTCTTGTTAGTTATTTATTGGCTACCCTCTGCACTCTATTGCGACTATATTCACTATGTGTCAAGGCCACTCTGTGGTGATTATACAAAGTGTTGGCTTCTTTTTCGGGTGGACGATAGCATGATATGGTGATTGGGTAAGTGTTGGCATACAAGTCAGATGAAGAGCACACTAGCATAACGGAGGAGTCATGCACAATACGGCAACAAGGCCAAATCATTTTTTCCATGGACCATTTACAACTCAAGTGATTTTAATCACTACAAAAACATTGTAAATTCCGTTTTTGGTAGAATAGACTCCATTTTGTGCAAGCCGAGGAGTCCTCGAGCTTGAGGAGTATTAGAACTAGCTACATATCAATTTTCATAATTTTTAGACTCTGTTTGAGCCCTCAAATAGGCTCTAGAACCTAATTTTTAACTAGGCCGGACACTAGGTCTGGACAAGACCAAAGCTAGTTAGAAAACTATAAAAAGAGCTAGAGAGCTCATTTTAGAGGCTAGATTGTTTGTGAATTGAGCTTATGTAAGAGACTTTTTGACTAATGCAAAGAACTCCATTGTTCCTCTCCTTGTTCTTGCCTTGTGTGCGCGTGTGTGTGTATGTGTGTGCATGCTTGTGTGCTTCTCACTCACACACTTGTGCCTTCACTTGCTCATAGTCTTCATACTAGTCCTCACGTCTCCACGGATTGACAATTGTGAGGTGAATCTTCTCACGTTGGTACTCACCATTGTGCTAGAGTGACACCAAATTTGGCGCCGTTGCCGGGGAGAGAGTTTCGAGGACGAGCATGTGATGGTAAGACGTCGAGTTGAGACATTGGAGTTATAGGTAATATCCTTCCTTCTCTTTATTTTTCTTCATTTTTTCCTTACTTTCGCATCACCATCATCACCATCATCATCCCCACCATCTCCCACCTCCATCTCCATCTCCACAAAAAAATTTCAGTTTTTTGGTCATATTACACTCCCCACCTCATTTCCCTCATTTCATTGTGAGAGAGAGCGAGTGCGCAGGTACGACAGACTCTGCACAGGTCTCGGCAACGGCGCCAAATTTGGTGTCACTCTAGCACAATGGTGAGTACCAACGTGAGAAGATTCACCTCATAATTGTCAATCCGTGGAGACATGAGGACTAGTATGAAGACTATGAGCAAGTGAATGCACAAGTGTGTGAGTGAGAAGCACACAAGCATGCACACACATACACACACACGCGCACACAAGGCAAGAACAAGGAGAGGATCAATGGAGTTCTTTGCATTAGTCAAAAAGTCTCTTAGATAAGCTCAATTCACAAACAATCTAGCCTCTAAAATGAGCTCTCTAGCTCTTTTTATAGTTTTCTAACTAGCTTTGGTCTTGTCCAGACCTAGTGTCCGGCCTAGTTAAAAATTAGGTTCTAGAGCCTATTTGAGGGCCCAAACAGAGTCTAAAAATTATGAAAATTGATATATAGCTAGTTCTAATACTCCTCAAGCTCGAGGACTCCTCGGCTTGCACAAAATGGAGTCTATTCTACCAAAAACGGAATTTACAATGTTTGTGTAGTGATTAAAATCACTTGAGTTGTAAATGGTCCATGGAAAAAATGATTTGGCCTTGTTGCCGTATTGTGCATGACTCCTCCGTTACGCTAGTGTGCTCTTCATCTGACTTGTATGCCAACATGCCCCCCTTCCTAGCGTTTGTCGCCCCTGATAGACCTCTGTTCTATCGGGTGGTCGATATAGTATTGGATGACATTGGTGGCAAGTTCGTGTTCTCCTATCCTTAAGCCTCTTGCTAGATCAGCTTCCAATGCATCCCAATTTATTGCGCTAGGGACCTCTGGTTGTGGTGTGGTATAGTACTCAGAGTACATTGCTTGTTCACACGCAAAGAGATGGAGCAGGTGTGTTGGCTTTGGTGCAAAGATCTCCGAGTGATACTCCCAGAAACCTGATCTGAACATTTCTTCGAAGGTCTGTTTGTAACATGCAGGGAGGTATTTGATGCGTGCATGCCAGGCGTAAGCCACACGAATACTGGGGGTGGTGCTCATGTCATACACCAAATCATAATTTCCATTGGTAAACCCCGGGAGACGTACCTGTGGTGCGGCTGCATTTCTAAAAGTTTTCAGGACTACCTGCATCATATCTAAAATTTTAAGCATCATTTGAGCTGCTACACCTGGCATGGGCTTTAATCGCGGCATCCAATGGCGAATTGTTCCCATCATGTATGCTACCGACGGTGGTCCCTGTGGTGGCGCAATGTACGGGTAGTTTAGCCATTCCTTGCATTGCGCGTTGTTCTGCACTTTGATATTGAATGCCTTCCAAGACCTACGGCGTGGAACTGGGCCGTAGCATGGATTGTATAGGAGATGTAAAGGCGCGTTGTTCCATGTGTGTAGCATTTCTAGATATGTCTCTAGAAGTTTCTGCCGCCAGGTGGGTTGACGAATTTTGGCTTTTTGCGCCTCTGGAGGAAGGTCTTCGGGTTGAAATTGGGTAGCAAAGGTAGGAATCTGACCCGTGACTCTCTGTATTTCTGCATTATAATCAGCCAGGATAATATAATAGGGCCTGTATTGGAGTTCAGATGAGAGGATAAGGCGTCTTGATCACAGGTTCTTGAAGTAAGCAGATTGTAGCACAGTTTCCTCTATGACCCTCATGGCCTGATTTTGCACTACTGTGCGCTCTTCGTGAGAACTCCCGATTTCCTCCACTTGACGTAGCCATGGAGGCCGTGGTGCTTTGAATGTGTCCTAAGCTTCGTCCGTTTGTTGGCCTCCTGGGAAGGGTTGTGGGTCGTATTCTTCTTCAAATGTCTGTTCCACAGGAATTTGTACTACTTCTTCGTCAGTGGGAGCCTCTGGAGGGGAAGGTGGTCTCTCATATTGTAGTAGACGTGCTTGCAATTCGGTGACCTGTTTCTGGAGATCTTTTAAGGCCTCTGAGTCCGTGAGAAGTGAAGCCGCGGAGGAGGTGGTTTGAGAGGCTGCTGTTGTTTCTTTTTGGTGTTTCTGCTTCAGTTGACCCAGTTCCTCTGATAGCAGGTCATGTGCTTCAAGCAGCATGGCATAGTCTTCCAATATGATCTTGATATTGTCGGGGGTCACTGCTTGAAACTTTGATGGGCTGATGGGTGCCCCAGGTGTGCTTTCGATAGCTGCTTCTAGGTTCTCTTGATTTTGTAATTGCAGGCGTCGATTTTCTTCATGAGCGGCAGCAAGATGTCGCTTGAGTAGGGCCATATTTCGCTGAAGCTTTGAATTGCGTTCCAGCTGTGTCCGTAGATGACCTTCTACCACTTGTATTGCTTCCTGATCTGCGTTCTGTAACTGTACCTCCAATATGCTATGAGCCTCTTGGAGAGTTTGGAATTGTGTGTGGAGGCGAGCATTTTCCTCCTCTAGTGCAGCAAGGCGGTGTTGTAGTGTCTCCGAGGGCTCTTGCAGGCGTTCATTCTGTTGTTGGAGCTGATTGTAATCTGTCCTTAAGTTTGATATACAAGCTAGCATGGTGTCCAATGCATTTCCTATAGATGAGGGGGTGGTGTTTACAATGGAAGATGCATGGGAAGGGAATTGGGGAAGGGGAAGAGTGAATGATGTGTCTATTGAAGACGTGTGTGTGGGTGAGATTGGTGGAGGGGGGATGGGAGGAGGTGGAAGCATGGGGGGAGGGGGAGGTGCCATGGGTGGTGAAATGTCCATACTTTCAAGAGTGGGTGCGAGTGTGGGGTCTACCATATACATTGGAATGGTAGGTGGTGTGTGTGTGAAAGTGGTGAATAGATGAGAAGTGGGGTGGGGAGCTGAAAATAAAGGGAATGGTTGAGACCTGGGTTGAAAAGTTCTAGCAAGGAAGTTATGGAGGGATTGGAGAAGTGGAGAGATGGAGGTCGGGGGTTGAGGTTGTAGAGTTGAGGAGGGCATGGAGGGTTGCGTGGTAGCAGGGAAACCCATGAATATGGATCTATGGTCAGGATGACCTATGGCTGAGGGCATGGGGGATGGTTGTCCTAGGGTAGGCTCTATGAACGATTCGGTGGATTGTGTAGTGGTGGGGGTTGCTTCATAGATTGGGTTATGAGAGGTGGAGAATAGGGTTGAACTAGAGATGGGAGTACGGAAGATGAAGGTTTGTTCGGTGGGTTGAGTGGTCGAGGTGATTTCCACGGTTTCTGCTCTAGAAGGCGATGGTGGGGGTGTGGGTGGTAGTGGCTCGGTGGATTCCTCATGGGTGACTGGGTGCTCTTGGCTAGCAGTTTCTGTTGCTTGGGAGGTTGTCCTGATGGGTTCGGATGTAATATTTGGCCCTTTTGCCATTGTAATGGGGATCTGGATATTCTTACCTGAGCGTGGTCGTGTCTGGAATCTTCGTGGATCATATTGAACTGGAGAGCTCCTAATGGCGGTCCGCACTGCTTCGACTACCCCATATGTTTCTGCCATCAATAAGAGACCTTCACTATATTCTGAGTCAACTCCTGCTTCTTCCAACAGCTGAGTCATGAGTACTCTACTGCTCTGTTCGGTGAGCAGTTGTTGCGATCGCACTCTTTCCATAATTTGATACAGCCTTCGGAGTTCTGCTGTATAGGCTGGGGCTTCAGTGGTCTCCTCTTCATATGTTCCTTCTTCTTCTAGGTGTCCTTGTTGTTGACCTTGTTGGGTGTCACTCCAGTGTACATGGCGGTCGTCTGTAGATTTTCTTCTTCTTTGTGAAGATGTACCTTGTTCTTCTGCATCTGAATAATACTCTACATCAGAGAGTTGTGTACTTTGTAAGAATGCTTCGAAGTCCTGAGGATCCATTCCTTCAGCATCTCCAGTTGTAGCAAATTCAAATTCAGATTGAGCAGGAGGAGCTGAAGGGGTAGCTTGTGTCGTAGTTTCAGATCCAGACCTGGGTATCCTAATGGTAAAGGGAGGTACAGTGGTCCCCTTCGTGGCGATACTTCAGGAGTAGTGAGAACTTCCCTTGTATGGACACAAGGGATTGCACCCCTCATGCGCTTGGATTGATGTGTGGACGTCTTGAGCTTCTTAAACATTTGTAATTGTGCCCAAGTTAAGGCACGTTCAATGGGAACATCGTATGCTAGGCACCGGTAAATAATGCGTGTGATTGCACAGCAACCGTTCACCACTAATTTCCTAGAAGACCTTTTATTTGCTTCATACAATTGATCTATAATCCATACCGGCAGCTTAATTGGTAACGCACCTGCCTCCGCTAAGTAGAGAGCGAACCAGATTCTTTTGTGTGGTTGTGTGAAGCGGTCTTGGCCGGGGAAAGCAAAATGTTGCATGCACATACGGAGAGGGATGGACACGTTTGGTGTGAGTGCTGCCATGTCTTTAAGCTTCAATAGTTTCCTATCCTTCATGTTAGTAGGAACAAGAGCATCCTTCTCAGAAGGTACATGTGTGCCGTGCATATTCAAAGCAGCGCTCACCAACTCCACAGTAAGTTCAAACCTCTTTAACTCGTTGTTGCCCAGCAAGGAAGGAAGAACAAATGATCCTGGTTTGTCCTTTTCTTCATTAGCTTGTAATGTGGAGACCAAATAATAGCATCGGAGGAGATCCGGTTTAGGTAGTGGTGCTTCAAAGTATTCTGCTAGCCCTGCACGTTGCCATATGGTTTGGAGATCCTCGGTGTTCTGTAGAGTCTCAAACTCCTTGGAGAAAAATTGGAATCGAACCCATGATCTGTCATACTCGCACTTAGACTCCCATATATACTTGGCCTCTCCTAATGGACCTGGCATGCCATTGAACCAATGAGAATTGGCATGGACTCTTTCTGTGATCCCTGTGGGTGGATCCGGTACCGGGATCTGCTGAAGGTGTTGCAGCTCCACAGGTCGTTCAGTTGGTGGCACATCCACAGGTAGATTATCCACATCGATTCCTGCAGTAAGTATTCCTACTTGTGAGCTCGGACCTGTCGCTTCTGCCATGTTACTTCTTGCCTCCTGATTCTGTGAGAATATAGAAACATGTGTTAACATTGTAAAGGACAAGTTAGAATCATTTTTGTCCCCATTACAACATTATCATGAGGTTCGGGAGAGATTAGTAGGTTAATAAGTGCTCGGTGCTTGTGTGTGTAGTTAGGAATTGGTTGGACCTAAGAACTAAGTGGAATGATGTAGTGTGAGAGTGACGTAGTTAGTAGGTGGGCATGGATTTACAACTGGGGTCCGGGGGTTTATTACAAGTTTTAGGTTGCCAAATGCAATGGATGGGCTTTGATCTTGATTTTGTGGAGACTCTGAAGAGTTTGATAGGGGTATCTGCTTGAAGATGAGGCTTTTTAGGGACCCATTTACAAGTGATTCTACTAGTGCTCATGGAAGAATATGTGTTCGTGCGTGATGCGTAAGACTAGGCCTCAGACGTTCGAGTGAGTGAAACGTGTTGTACGGGTTGCGGCCTTGGTGTAGCTATTTGAGCCCGCAAGCAACCCTTAGGCACCCAGATTTGTCGTGATTGTGGGCTGGCCTTCATTGACTTCTTGGGTACCCAAATAGACTTCACCTTCGCAGAAGAATTAATGAAGAACTTCTCATTAGTGTCATGTTGTTGACTATTAATAAGAGGTTTTGGCCGTGGGGTCGGCCTGGTCTGAATAGGGTATTCGCCTTTTCGCCTCCATACTTGCTTCCATGGCTGAAACAATCTACTTTGCTCCTTTTTTTGGCATCCAGTATCGGTAGTGTTCTGCTTCTTCTGTATTTGATCTGCCGTGGGTTGTTGCAACCTTCTGGTCTTTAGAAAAGAAGGGAGTTCCGTCCTCTCCCTGGCTCCGTTGTTGAGATTAGCCTCTTTCTGCATCATATAGTTTTGGACAAAAATAGCATTGTCAACTTCATGTGCGCCCCTGGAAGGACCAAGAGTTTGTGCCTTGCCTAGTTCCTTGAGTGCCTCATTTTCCAATTCAACTGTAATTCGGCTATGATCTACCCATACCTGAAGAAGTCCACTTCTTAGGTTGAGGTTGACTGCATGATCATAGATCCAGTCCTGACCCAAGACAAGAGGCTCAGTGAGGTCCTCATCTTGACACACTAGTACTTTGACTGTCATCACTTCGTCTTGAATGGAGATGGGAAGATCCACCTCGCCCATGCAAGGAGTTTCCACACCTCCCAATCCTATGAGATATGCTTCTATATGATCGACAGTTAATTTCAATTCTTGACAGTAAAACAACTTGACAGCACTAGTGGATGCACCTGAGTCAATCAAAGCTCTTACAATCTTTGCACCCTTTCCTTGTCCTACTCCTAGGGTTACAAAAGGCCGTCGGTCGATTATTCTATGGGAATGCCCACCTGAAGTCTCGCACATGGCCATAGGATAGCCTACTGTTAGCAGCAGACAAGGGAGTCAACGACGATCTGGCAAGTAGGCCAATAATTTTCTTCATGGAGAAGCAAGTATGAGCATTCACGCAGATCTAGCACTAAGGCAACCTTTAATTTTTCAAACCCTTACACCAATTAAAAGTGATTCTCATCACTAACAACCCTTGTAAATACCATGTTCACCTTTTTGTGGCTCCATTTTGTGCAAGCCGAGGAGTCCTCGAGCTTGAGGAGCCTTAGAAGTACCTACATATCAATTTTCGTATTTTTTAGACTCTGTTTAAGCCCTCAAATTTGTTGGAAACAATGCCAATTGGTCAACACTTGCTCAATATTTCATTAGTCCATTATTTGTTCACAGTAGACAGCAAGTGTAGAGTCTCTTATCATTCCTCCTAGAGCAAATATCGACGGGCGTCTACAGGATGTGTAGCTAATCAGTTCCTTTCTTGTGCGAGCAAAACCACTAGGCGAAGTGGATAAGGGAAACTCCTTCTATAGAACCCACCCGGGTTCAAATCCCGCGACGGCCATCAGTAGCACGATCTTAGCAAAGCTCTTTTAGTGCTTTTAATCTATTAAAAGCTCACGCGAACGCGAAGAATAAAGGCGACGGACGGCGTTTCTCTTACGAATTGCGATCAAGTGCTTTATTCGTAGCTTTTTATTAAGCGATCGTACTCTTTTGCTTTATTCAAGGTGCTTTTCAAGGCACAACAAATACTATATAAGAAGAGCCTCATGCTCATGTTAAATTATCCTTCACCTAGGATCAACACAAGCTTTCTAGAGCTTGGACCTCAGTAGAGGTGGTGTTTCTTCTAGCACATGGGGCAACCATGGTGCTAACTTGAAGCATGTTGAGGAGCAGCTATGGAGTTCTTCTTAATGATTCTTCTTGGGGAAGATGAAGGGTGTGCTCACACTCTAGCTCATGGAGAGGAGGTCATCTCTTGTTCATGGCAAGAAGACTTGATTATTAGCAGCTTGATGGTAAGGATTGACCATCTACATGATTTTGAAGATTATCTCCTACAAGAAGATATTAGGTTGAAGATTGTCTTCTACAAGAAGATGTCGGGCTACTTCAAAGACATTAGATGGAGATTAACATAAGATTCACATCTTATGTTAAGTATTCAGGTACATATTCTCTTTATGCACACAGGTACTACTTGAAGTTTATGGAGGCTGTGGCGTTCATATCAGGAGGAGTCCTATTCGGCATAGGTACAAGAGAATCGGTACTTATATGCTTTATGCATATTTGATGAGGTGTTTAAGAAGGTGTGTTCACATGAGTTTGAGGATTTACGTTCACACTGATCCTTCCTCTTTTAGTCACTCATATTCACTCTTCTATAACCTATAAGGTCACACATCTCATGTATATTCAGATTACTGCCCACACATCTGAATATGTTTGTTACATTGTACATTCACTCATTCATCTATATCTCATCACATAGAATGGTTGAGAATTTTGCTCCCACATTGTACATTGAACATTGGTATATATGATACTATGAGTAAGCGATGGCTTACGTAACACCTTACACATGTCGTCTATTCTTTCTCTATCTTTGTATCATCATTTGTATGATTAAGTTGTGGTATGTTCATGTTTTGTCAATATGAAGATTGCTGGAATTAATGTTGTACATGAATGGAACTATGGAACCATGGACCTATGACATGAGCCTAAGGGCCTACCTCACTTCCAACAAAATTGGCCCTGGAACCTAATTTTTAACTAGGCCGGACACTAGGTCTGGACAGGGCCAAAGCTAGTCAAAAACTATAAAAGGACCTAGAGAGCTCATTTTTGGGGGTAGATTGTAATTGAAACGAACTTGTAAGAGCTTTTTGAAAGTAATCTAAGAACTCCATTGCTTCTCACTCTTTGGCTTGCCGTGTGTGCGCGTGTGTGTGCATGTGTGTGCATGTTTGTGTGCTTCTCACTCACGCACTTGTGCCGCCACTTGCTCGAGGTCTTCATACCATCCTCACGTCTTCCCGGATTGACGTTAAAGGAGGTGCTACTCATCACTGAGCTACACCAAATTTTGGCGCCGTTGCCGGGGATCGAGCTTTGAGGACGAGCGTGTGATGGTAAGACGTAGAGTTGATGCGTTGGAGTTGTAGGTAATTTCTTCACTTTCATCCATTTTCTTGTTTTTTCTACACCATCTTCATCACCATCACCATCATCACCATCTCCCACCTCCATCTCCATCATCGCGAAAATTTCAGTTTTTTTATCATATCCCCATCTCCACCTCATTTCCCTCATTCTACTTGTGAGAGAGAGCGAGAGAGCGATATTGCGTTTGTGGTTTTTGCATGTTTCTTGAGCATTTTGCAGGTTCTTGCTGAATCATCATCCCCAGCTCTCTGCGCAGGTACGAAATTCGTCGAATCTGTCTCGTAGTCGCCAGCCTCTGTTGATCGCGATCGACAGAAAATTTGATCATTTGGTAAAACAAAGTTCACCACTAGCACAAGCATGATGAGCACATCCCAAATCACCTAAAACAGTAGAAAAATTCCGTGTTTTTCTGTCAATTGCGACCGATAGCCTCTGTCAATCGCGACCGACAGCCTCTGTCAATCGCGACCGACAGCCTCTGTCAATCGCGATCGACAGACCCTGTCAATCGCGATCGACAGACTTCACGACCGACAGACTGCCACGTAGGACCCTGTCAATCGCGATTGACACCGTCGATCGCGATCGACAGCCACGACCGACACCTCTGTCAGTCGCGATTGACACCGTCGATCGCGACCGACTGAAATTCTACGATTGATTGACTTTTACGCGTAGCCACGTGTCCATCGCGACTGATAGGTCCCCGATTGACTGAAATTTCGGCGAAAAAACCGGAAAACGTGTCGATCGCGATTGATACCGTCGATCGCGATTGACAGCCACGATCGACTCTGTCGATCGCGATTGACACTGTCGATCGCGACTGACAGGCCGACGGACACCTCTGTCAATCGCGATTGACAGACCTGTCGATCGCGATTGACAGGCTTTTCGGCCAAAAATTAGGGTTGGCTTTTGTTCAAAATTTGGGATAATTTTGGGGCAAAATAGTCAATCTATTAGCATTTTTGGAGGTTCCTACACTTGAGATTTGGGAGAAAATCCTAGGATCTGTCAGCCAGATTGAATCCTGTTTTAACCCCCTAAACCCTGAACAGTCATAACTTTTTCATACGAAATCCATTTTTTGAGCTCTAGGGCTTGTTGGAAGTTGACCATACCCAGGGGGATCAAAGTCAGGGGTCTTTAGAATTGTTTTCCTAAAAATCACTATGCAAGTTTGTGTTTGTGCTACAGGAATGAAAATCATTGGTTCTGTCTTTAGAATTTAAATCTTAAAGCTATCTTTGGAACTCTACAGATCTATTGTGAGCATCGAAAGGCGTTCTAAGCAAGTGTAAGTGCAAGCTTGGGAACACACTTCCTGGGCATTCAAGGGCAACCGAGCAGGAAACAAAAGGTTGGAAACTTTCAACCCCCTCTGTCAATTCCTAGCTTAGGCTAAGAACGACTAGAGGTAGGAGTAAGTCAGGGCGACGATAGGCAATTATCAAGTTGAAGCAGACCTAAACTCTCAAGTTCAAGCTAAGGACATAATCTTTGTACTGTTGAGAACTTTAAAGGAAAAGAACTTAACGTGGAACGATCAACTGTAAGTGCGGAACTACACTCAAATATACCTTGCGACGTGATATCAAACAAGAATTTTAACATAGGAATCAACTAAAAACAATCAAGTAACGGATACAAAAGGACTCTGCAACGAGGTTGTACTTGGACAAAAATTGGGCTACTTAAATAGGCATATGAACCTTAGATCAGGACGACATCTAGTAAGGGATAGACAAAGCCTTAGGTCTTCAGAGGCTAGTGTCAACCACACTGCTAGGTCGTGGGCCCAGCAGTTGAGCCACCACTCATACTACCCAAGTTCTGAGACTAGTGAGTCCGAGATGTCTCAAGGTATGGAGAGGCCTACAGGAAGTTCAGGAGTGCCATACTTGCACAGGGTAGAAGGCCCTTACAAAACGCAGTTGGAATACCTTAGAACCAACCAATTAGGTGCCAGCATCTATGAGGACGGCCTAGGAAGATCTGTGGTACAGATTAAGAATCCTGATCAATCCATTGGATTAGAGCACCCAGCTGTCAAGTTTGAAAACGGAGCATACTTGGACAAAGAAGGAACCATATACGTAGTCACCAGTCACCCAGATAGGACGGACGAATTTGGAAATGTGATCCCCGAAGCAGACTTAGGTGACCTAGAACAAGGAAACATGGGTGCAGAACCTAGAACCCCTCGAGGTAAATCGGTTCTCACTAGGATTATCACACGAGAGTGGATTCCCCAGGATAATAAGAGCATAGAGTTGCTCCTCAATCGAGAGAATGACGAAGCCTTTTGGAGGTACAAACCTGATCGGCCAACTGATATAGGAGCAATCATGATCTATGAGTTTAAAGATCCTGATAGCCCAGGTAGAGTGACCTACTTAGATCACTCTTCGGAGAGGATCTTTGTGGTGACAGAACATGATAGGCATGCTTACACTTGGAAGGGTGAATTCATTTTCCCTCAACCAAGATCGAATGTACCCTATGGTCACCCTGGAGCTGGAACATCCCAAGCTCATGGAATGCGAAGAGACAGACATAGAGAAAGGCCGAAAGTAAGCTTTGCCAACCCAGTGGGCAGAGAAAGAACGAGGACGGAAACAAATAGGGTAGAACCTGAGATACTTAGAGCTCACAGGAATCAAAGAAATGAGGATGAGTTCCCTCTACCATGACCTAGAGAGCACACAAGAACCTTGAGACCCACTCAGCTAGTTAAGTCCATGAAGAACTACTTCGATGGCACTGGAGATCCATACGATCATGTGGCTGAGTTTAGACAAGTCTTGAGAGCTGAACAAGTGGAGGATCTATTCACACAGTACAATGCCTTTGGTCTAACCCTTAGGAACACTGCCCTAACATGGTTTCAGCCACTAAATGAGAGGCAGTTCAGGTGCATAGATCAACTCCTAGAGGCTTTCATTATTGAATTCTCTAAGAGTGGCATAAGGCATAATACCTCCTCGCTGATTCACAGCTTCAAGCAAACCCCTCAAGAAACCGTGAGACTTGCAGGAAGAAGATTTAGGCAATATCTTGAAAGATGCCCTGTCCCTGAGCTACCCACACCAGCTAAGCAAGTGGCTTTATTCTTGGATGGACTGCTAAGTACCAAATTGAGATCTTATGTATACTTGAAGGACCCTAGGACCATAGAAGATTGTGTACGCATGTGCATTGATATTGAGGATAACCTAGGGGAGGAGTTAGAGCTTTCCAAGATATACAAAGATTCGGATAGTGCCTCTAACCTCTCTTCCACGCAATCCACATCAATCGAGGAACTTGCAGAGAAAGTAGCTCAGAAATTAGGTGTAACTAGCAAACAAATCCCAAGGTTTGCCCCCGTGAAAAGGTGCTATACTTGTGGTGGCGACCACATGGCGAATGTATGTCCCATTATGGCTCAACCCCAAGTAAATCCTAGTAGCCAGTACTGCACTATCGAACGAAGATACACAAATCACACAACACAAGACTGCCCATACAACAAGCAAGCAGTTAGGCAAACCTACCCTCAGACATACCCTCAACAAGGCAGATACCAGAACCAATACCAACCACAACAGTATGCTAGGCCTCAACAAACCTACCAACCACAATACCAAGCCCAGCAAAGGCCTCAGCCTGTGTTAGCCCAACAACCTCCAGCTCCATCCAACTTGATCCTTGTAAAGTATGCAGCTGCAGAAGAGAACCCGAATAGAGCTATAGTCCCCGTCACACCAGTGCTTTCAGAAAGTGATCCCAGTGATCATAGCTTCGATTCTACACATGTCGATAGTCCCCAGGCTTACTACATGCAGTCTCCTGAACATGGTGAGTCTTACTATAGTGAAGAGCCAAATGAACCTAGTTGGGAATCAGATTACACAAATGTCATGTATGCAAACCCCAACCCTAGACCCCAACCTAGGCAGGTAAGACCCCCATTCCCTAGAGGACCATGTTACAGATGTCAAGGAGATCATTTCATTCGTGACTGTCCCTTGCCTCTACCTACCCAATCCCAGTCAGTAACGATCCAAGGCTATTGTCAGGAGTGTGGAAAGGAGCATCTCCTACGAGATTGTCCTAAGAATCCCAACAATATGCCAAAAATCACTCCTATAAACGTTATTGGGTTGGTTGTAGACTCCAGAGGGAGTGTGACTTCCACTGCGCCAGTGCAAGTGGTCACCAGAGCTCAAGCATTGCAGCAAAACCAAGCTGTAGATCAGGGAAAGAGCCCAGAAGTCAGTGAAACGGAGAGCATAACCAAGAAGAGAACTAGAGCCTGGAGAGATAGTCGGGAAAGAATGAAAAGACAATGGGCTAAAAAGATGAGTGAACTTGAGGAAAGCATAAGAGAAACCAAAGCCAAGATAACTGAACTCACATCTCAAACTCCCTCTCACACTACCCCACCACCACCATTTCCATCGCCATCCGACCCGCCACCTTCCAACCCACCTCATACAATTCCACCACCCCCTAGAGCAGGATCAATATTAGCTGACCCCACTCCTGAAGACATAGACATGATGCTTAAAGCATATCAGGCCAGAATCCAAGAAGGGCCAAATGTAACGGATCATGACAAGTGCTACCCTAGAGCTGACCTAGAGATAGAAAGAACCAAGCTTTGTGCGAAAATGGTCGCATTGGCTCAGACTATGTTCGAAGCCAGTCGCCTTTTCAATTACTCGGGCTCAGCCAAGACGTAATTACACTTGGATGGACTTCTAGAGAAGCTAGACGGCATAATTGAAAGATCTGCCAAGGAAGAAAAAAACCAAGAAAGAGATAAAGCAAGCAAAAACATGACCCATCCCCCATCAAAAGCTTATGTGCCCAATTCCACTTCACTAGAAAGAATGGAGAATCTAATGGCACAATCACAAAAGGAACCCACCTCTCAACTAAAGGACAAGGCAAGTGAAAGAGCAAGTCTTCCTGCCCAGAAAGCTTATGTGCCTGAAGCCTACATGCCTAACTCCACGGAGCCAGACACATCTTCTTCTATGAATCGATTCACACCATAATTTCTATGCGAGATTCAAGAAGACAAATGGGCTAAAGAGAGTGAAGTCCCTCCTCCTATTGAACTCGTGGATGGTGCACGCGACCAATTCCCACAAGACATCCCATCCATTTATGAGGAGCAAGAGAGTACCCAATCTCAAGAAAGATTAGACTTTGAGTCTAACTCTCTACAAGAATTACCCCACTTCACAGGCCCATGGGAAGCTAAGTCTACTTGTATGAGAGCACCCACGGTCATGGTACGAAATGAGGACTTAGTCTTACCTAGGAACACAGAGGTAGTGAAAAACACTAAAGTGCAGTGCAATCTCAAGTTAGAAGAGCTACTCAAGGTTAGACCTGAATTATGGGAACATGTAGCCAAACAAGTACCAGAGATAGCAAAACCTCGTTCCCAGGTAGGATCACATAGGACAGTGCCAGAGATACCCTTGGATAAGATAGGAGATATGTGTGAAGGTGAAGAAGGGAACACCTATCTTCCCATTACCTACCAGGAGTACACTACCAAGGCAATTTTAGACTCAGGTGCAGGAGTTGCAATTGCCACCACTTCCCTATGGAAGCGTTGGGGCAAGCCAGCACTCAGGCCGACGAGAATGAAATTGCAGATGGCCGATGGTCATATTGAGAGACCCTTAGGATTTCTAGAAGGAATAACTCTCACCACCTGTGGTGTCGAGTTCGAGCACACATTTGCCATATGTGACTTCAGCAAAAATCATGCCTATGAGATGATCTTGGGACGACCTTTTATGCGACAGTTGCAAGTGGTACAAGATTGGGGAACCAATTCTTTGTACCTGCAACACTTGGGAGTTACGACCAAAGTGAATCTCAAAGATTACTCTCATAGAGATGTTCCCCCTATCCAATGGAATCCCATCCACAGAGCCAAAGATGATACGGAATCGGTGCATTCCATAGGGTCAGGATCCTCTTGGATGCATGAAGACACCCACTTATGGATGTGCAAAGTAGCAGTAGACGAAGAGAAAAGAGAGAAAGCCAGAGAGGTAGGTGCAAAAGAAAACCATAGATCTATTCAAGACCCAGCCTATGCACCTGTAGTTTTTCCAGACGAAGAATTTGAACCTCACGGTTGGGCAGAAATTTTAGCCACCATGGATGTAGCCATGAACGAGGAACAATGGACACCTTACTATGATGAGGATGGCTATGACATTTCAGTCTTCTCCATAGAGCCAATCATGGGAGAGGCGGTTCTAGAAGAATGCGAACCTAGCCCTGATGCATTTGAGGATGCAAGTGACTCCGATTTAGAGTCAATCATTATGGACCCACCTTTTGCATCAGATGAAGAATACTTCCATGAAGTAGAATTTCAACCGCAGAGGCATGGAGAGATTACAAATGATGTAAGATTAGCAACACATGTGACCCCGAAGGAAGAAGGGAAGAAACGAAAGAAAAGAGAATTCTCACCAGAAGAGGAAGAATCGTTGTTTGAGGTCCCAGAAAATTTTAAGAAGTATGAGATAGACGACAGGCGAGTCATGATAAGAATGCCTAAACGAGAGGCACAAGTAGGAGAGGCCTATGATAACAAAGAAACCACCAAGAAAATAGTAGTGGCTCTAGAAGAAGGAGAGGAGAGATGCACGTACATAGGCCATGACCTAACAGAGGAAGAAGAGCATGCGTTAATAGCCTTGTTAAGAGAATACAGAGATGTATCGCTTGGAGTTACAAGGATTTGAAAGGTGTTGACCCTGATATATGCTCACACACTATCCCCATGACCTCAGATGCTAAACCCTCTAAGCAAAAGCCCTATACATATAACGATAATTACGCTGCCAAGATAAAAGAGGAGATAGATAGACTGGTTGAAGCTGGATTTATCTATGAAATTGAGCACACTGAGTGGGTATCCCCCATCGTAGTGGTGCCCAAGAAAAATGGAAAGTTACGTGTATGCATTAACTTGAAGAAGGTTAATGCAGCCACGATTCGAGATAACTATCCGCTTCCCATCACAGAACATCTCTTAGAAAGAGTAGCAGGCAAGGAAGTGTACAGCTTCCTCGATGGATTTTTGGGCTACAATCAAGTAGCCATAGCTCCAGAAGATCAGCATAAGACAGCTTTTGCCACAGAATGGGGTATATTTGCCTTTCGTGTAATGCCATTTGGGCTTACCAATGCACCAGCTACCTTCCAGAGACTAATGTGCCATGTATTTAAGGAGTTCCTGAGGAAGAACTTAGAAGTCTATGTTGATGATCTTTGTGCTCATTCCAACATTAGACAAACCCATATTCCTGAACTCAGACAAATCTTTGACAAATGTAGAGAATATCAAGTCTGCCTGAACCCAGAAAATTGTGTTTTTATGGTCAGGCAAGGCAAGATTCTAGGGCACATAGTGTCAAAGAATGGCATATCTACTGACGAAGAGAAAGTGAGAGCCATAGCAGAGCTACCCAGGCCAAAGAATGTCAAGGAAGTACAAGCTTTCATGGGGCATTGTGGATATTACCGACGGTTTATACACATGTATGCCATCATAGCAAAGCCTCTGTATGGACTTTTGACTAACTTCGAGTGGACAGACGAATGTGAGAATTCCTTCCAGGAGCCTAAACGAAGATTATGTTCAGCACCAATCTTGACCACACCAGATTGGAATAAGCCATTCCATGTTCACGTGGATGCATCCAATTATGCTATTGGATGTGTACTCGCACAACCTACTGGTGAAGGTAATATGGATCTTCCAATTGCCTACGCTAGTAGACAATTGAATGCAGCTGAACGAAATTACACCACTACGGAGAGAGAAGGCTTAGGCATGGTATATGCAGTTAAGAAATTTAGACACTATTTGCTTGCAAATAAGTTTAAATTTTTTACTGATCATCAGGCATTGCTATACCTCGTAAACAAGCCATGCAATACAGGAAGATTAGTAAGATGGTTTCTCTTGCTAATGGAATATGATTTTGAGGTGGTGGTAAGGAAAGGTAGGACTCATTTGAGGGCTGATCACCTTTCGAGGCTCACATCGGGAGAAGCCCCACAAGGAGTATCAGATGATCTTCCCGATGCTTACTTGTTTAATTTGGAAGTGGTGCCGCAGTGGGCTAAGCCATTGGTGCCAGTTTTGACATACGGGCCTAACCATCCTGTAGTAAACACACAGAATAGGGAGGTTGTGAAAGCCCAAAAGTACCACATCATGGCAGGAAGCATGTACAAGCACACAGATCAAGGGATCTTGGCTTGTTGTGTGGAAGAGGACGAGTACAATAAATGGTTGCATTTAGCACATGTAGGTGCGTTAGAGCAACACTACTCAAAGCAACGAACCTTACAGACACTAAGGAGACTCGGAGTACATTGGCCAACTATGGAAGCTGATGTCCAAAGGTGGTGCAAAGAATGCCCAATCTGTTGCACTAAACCACCTGTGGAACACGCCACTCTTTATCAAGTTTCCATTGTGCCAGATTGGAGTGAACCACTAGTATCCTTCCTGAGAACAAAAACATTCCCTCCAGACATGACTCTGGCAAGGAAAAGGAGTTTAGAACAAGAAGCCTAGGATTACTCACTTATTGGTGATAATCTATACAAACACGGTAAAGATGGTTACTTGAGACTATGTGTCCATGAAAGCGAATATCTCAAGATCTTGGAAACTGCTCACCAAGGTGTAGTAGGAGGACACTTTGGACCAGATCGGGTGATCAAGGCAATACTATTTGCGGGCTTCTGGTGGCCTACCCTTCACATGGACGCACATACCTATGTGAAACGGTGTGATGTCTGTCAGCGAACCCAGTATCCTATACGTAAAGATGAGATGCCACTGAAACCTATGATGGGTGGACGTGCATTCTCCAAGTGGGGAATAGACTTTGTAGGTCCTATTAATCCCCCAGCTAAGAATTCCCATGCAGAATATATCATTGTTGCAACAGACTATCTAACTAAGTGGGTAGAGGTAAAAGCCACAACGAAGAACGATGCTCAAACAACAGCTAAGTTTTTATTTGAGAATGTGTTCACTAGATACGGGCTACCCATAGAGCTAGTTAGTGATAGAGGCACTCACTTCTTGAATGAAGTGATTGAAAATCTGCTCCAAGAATTCTTGGTAACACATAAGAAGTCTGCCCCCTATCACCCTCAAGCAAATGGCCAGGCTGAGAGCACCAACAAGATCTTATGCAATGTACTGACAAAATTAGTGAACACTAAACGCTCTGATTGGGACAAACAGCTACACCATGCTGTTTGGGCATACCGAGTCGCCTACAAAACGGTACTCCAAGCCACCCCCTTTCAGATGGTATTTGGCCAAAACGCGGTGCTACCCTTGGACTTCTTAATACCTACATTGAAAGTAGCACAAGACCACGAATGGACGGGTCATGAACTCTCCTCTAGACTTTTTGACCTTGAACGATTAGGAGAAACAAGATTGAGAGCAGCTGCAGGGATATATGCAGCAAAGAAACGACAGAAGGCATACTTTGATGCCCACGTGAAGGATAAGGGTTTAAAGGCAGGCGACTTAGTTCTAGTCTACACACTGAGGCAACATGCGAGGAAACTGGAGAAGAGAGGCTATGGACCCATGATCATTAACAGAATCTCAACAAGTGGAGCAGTGCAACTAGCCACATTAGATGGCGATGTTCTCCCAAGTTATATCAGCGGATGCAGAGTCAAGTTGTATCAGGAACCTCTCACAGAGGAGATGCTAAGTCGACTCAACACTGCTAAGAAACGCAAAGAGGAAGAAAAGCGAATTCGAGAAGAAGCTCAAGCAGAAGCCCTAGAACGCATACGGAAAATGAAATTAAGGAGACAAGGTAGAGAGCACCCTAGGCAAGATGCATATGCAGATCAAGGATATCCCGTGGCTATGTGTGAAGTTTCAGGTGTTAGCTCACATAGGATAACTGATCGACGTCCTTTCATAACTTTAGATATAGGGCAAGGAAAGAGTGCAAGGACTGTAAGAGCCTTGATTGACTCAGGCGCAGCCACTAGTGCTGTTAAATTGTCTTACTGTCAAGAGTTGCAATTAACTGTCAATCCTGTGGAAGCATATCTCATAGGATTGGGAGGCGTGGAAACCCCTTGCATGGGCGAGGTGGAACTTCCCCTCTACATTCATGATGAGGCAATGACAGTTAAGGTACTAGTGTGTCAAGATGAGGACCTCACTGAACCTCTTGTCTTGGGTCAAGACTGGATCTATGACCAAGCAGTCAACTTAAACCTAAGAAGTGGACTTCTTCAGGTATGGGTCAATCATAGTCGAATTACAGTAGAGTTAGATAATGGAGCACTCAAGGAACTAGGAAAGGCACACACTCCTGGTCCTTCCAGGAGTACACATGAAGATGACCATGTTGTTCTTGTCCAAAACTATGTGTTGCAGAGGAATGATGGTTGCAAAAAAGGAGTCAGGGATGCAACGGAACTCCCTTCTTTTCCAAAGGCCAGAGGGAGGCGGCAACCGAAGGTGGATCAAAGACAGAAGAAGCATAGTAATACCTATGTCGGAGATCAAAAGTACCTGCGCAGCAAAATGTCTCAGCAAGTGAACCAAGTGTGGGTGCGGAAAGGCGAACACCCGGTTGCACTCAAGCCAACCACACGGGCAAAGCCTCTTATTAGTAACCAACAACACGATACTAATAAGAAGTCTTTCAGAAGCTCATCTGCTAACGTGAAGTCTATTTGGGTGCCCAAGAAGTCGATGAAGGCCAGCCCACAATCAAGACAAATTTGGGTGCCTAAGGCTTGTTTGCGGGCTCAAATAGCTACACCAAGAACACACCCTACACAGCATGATCCATTCACTCGCACAGCCGGCATCCACTCGTTTTCAACACTCAGGAACACACCAAGGCCCATGAGCACGAACAGAATCACTTGTAAATGGGTCCCTAAAAGGTCTCATTTTCAAGCCGACACACCCATAAAGCTCTCGAGAGTCTCTACGGAACCAAGAGCAAAACCCATCCACTGCGTTTGGCAGCCTAAGACTTGTAACAAACCCTCGGACCCCAATTGTAAATCCATGATAACCTAATAACCCCATCACTATCACACTACATCATTCCACTTAACTCTTAGGTGTACTGAACTCCTAACCACACACACACTCGCACCGAGCACTTACTAACCCATTAATCTCTCCCAACCCTCGTGTTAATGTTGTAATGGGAGCAACAACGGTTCTCTCTTGTCCTGTACAATGTTAACATTAGTTTCTATATTCTCACAGAGACAGGAAGCAAGAAGTAACATGGCAGATACGGTAGGAACTAGCTCCCAGGCAGGCACCAGCCCCCAAATTGTGGACATTGAAAGCCTTCCGGTTGAGGAGGAATTAAAGGAACGACCAGCGGCATTAAGGGCATTACATGCCATACCGATTCAGAATCCTCCACAGGGTCACACAATGCCGGTGGGCAAAACCTCACACTGGTTCAGTGATGTTGCGGGACCTCTGGGTGAAGGCACATACATGTGGGAGTCCGAGGTAGAATTCAATGGACGTTGGGGCAGATACCACTTCTTTACCAGAGAGTTTGAAAAGCTACAAAATAACGAAGGACTGAAGCCGATATGGAAGAAGGCTGGGCTCTATGATTATTTCAAGTTCCAACTACCAAAGCCCGATTTCCTAAGGTGCTCATACTTGATTAGCACCCTCACTCCAAGCAAAGACAAAAAAGGATACAGCTCCTTTGTACTCCCATCACTCACAAGGGGCAATGAGCTGAAGCGTTTCCGCTTGACTATCAACTTGGTAAGAGAAGCTCTCGACATGAACGGTATGCACATTCCTACGGAGAAAGAGACTATGGTCCCCGATAATATGAAGAACAGGAATCTGACAAAGTTAAAGGACATGGTCTCGATGACTCCTACGATCGCCATTCATTTACGGATGGTCATGCAACATTTCGCATTCCCCGCGCAAGACAGGTTCACAATGCCTCCCAAGAAGATCTGGTTTAGCCTCTACTTAGCGGATGCCTTTGATTTGACAATCAATATGCCCCACTGGATTATAGACCAGATCCATATGGCTCATCAAAGGTGGTATAAGAAACAAAAATATGTACTCTATGGATGTTGTGCGCTTACCAGGATTGTGTATAGATGTCTCGCATATGATGTACCGGTGCAAAGGGCTCTCAATTGGTCCAGAGCACAGGAGTTTCAACGCAGATTGTCAGCCGTCGGACCTCCCTCAAAGAAGATGAGAGGCACCGTACAGATGCCTTGTGCACAACCCCGCGGTGCAACCCTAACACCAGAAACAACTCCAAGGCTTCCTCGAAGAGTGCAACCATTTACTATCAGGTTACCCAGGCACAGCACAGATGGCCCTAACCTTGTGTTTCCACCAGTACCTACTGATCTGGAATTTCCGCACGGATTTACTTTGGAAGATCTAACGGATGAAGAAGTGGCTAGAATTATTGAAGCTGTTAATGCGGAAGTCGAGGCAGAGTAGGGTAGTGGACAACAAACGGCTACACAACAACCCCAGACAAGACAACCAAAAGTGGTAGAAGTGGAAGATTAAGAAGAAGGAGACCAAGAGGACGAACAAGAAGGATTTTCTGATGAAGGGGCGCATGACTATGAGCAAGAAGTTATACAGGAGCTAGAGGGTGCCCCAGCATATACAAAGGAGTTGAAAAAGCTCTACGATACCATCAACAGGGTCCAACAACAACATAAGTTGTCCCTTGCCGTAGGAAAGGCTATCATGCACCAAATCCTTGAGGAGGAAGGAGTCGACGAACAGTATCGTGCCACACTAGATATGATCTCTGATGCCCTAGGAGTACCTGAGGCAGTGCAGACGGCCTTGGCACAATCACGCAGAATGGAAAGAAGATACGGAAGACGTCCCCCACGAGCAGGGAAACAAATGAATGTATTAGGATCAGGACCACAAGGCACCCCCACAACCACGGGCACTGCACACACCGCTCACGACACCGAGAAAGCCCATATATCAAGTGCACCTCCATCACCTCCCTTACCACCTTCGCCTCCCTCTCCACCACATTCACCTCCCATTACCAATGTAACAACCACCGTTACCGCCTCCGAGCCCACCGCCATAACTGAAGCACAAACCGCCAATCAACCCACACACCCTCTCAACACTTCCCGTGTATACACCTCCACTAACACTATGACCCTAACGGCAGCTACCGACATCCCCATTCCCCCACTCACACTTTCGGGCAGTTCACAATCACAACTGCACACACCACTGTACACATTCACCACAATCACTGCACCCACAATTCCACTATTCACAATCACCCCCACTACGGCTTCCACCATGGATTTTATGGACATATCACCCTCCACTGCACCTCTCCCTCCCCCCATACCACCACAATCTCCCATTCCCCCACCACCCACTTCACCATTTTCCAGCATTGCATTCACACTTCCCTTCCCCTTTCCCTTCCCCTCTGCACTTAACACCCTCCCTGCATCCACCCCCATTAATAATGTATTTAATAATATGTATCAGTGCATGTCTCAGTTACAACAACACTATCAGCACCTCGATGCTCAGCATACAAGTTTGTTCAGGAGACATGAAGAGTTACAAGGAAGATTCATTGATTTAGAGAAAGAAAAGCATCAATTACAACAGCAGTTTAGCGCATTGCAAGAACAACATGAGCAACTGGTAGCAAATCCACCGCAGCCAGATGCAGAAGAAAGACAACATATGGATGATTTTCTACACTCACAAATCACAGAGAACCTCAAGCTCCGCCGCAACATGGCTCTATTACGGAAGCATATGTCTGCAGCCCTAGAAGAAATAGACGGCTTCAGACACAAAACGAAGAGAACTTGGAGTTAGCCATGGACGGTTCCCCACAAGAAATTGACCCGAAGAGATTTAAGGCTATTCCCTCGGATAATATGCAGATCATATTGGAAACCCATGCTGATCTCCTCGAAGCCCATGCAGCCTTAGAAAAGGAAAGAGACGAACTACGAAGGCAATTGGCAGCTCAACCAGCACCACCCAAAGAAGTCCCAACCACAGCTGACACAACTGACGAAGTAGCAGCGCTCAAAGCACAACTCGAAGAATTACAAAAGAAAGTGCTTGTGTATGAACGCCAACCCTCCCCCTTGGTAGAACCAGAACCTGAAGACCTAGTACCAATCGAAGTAGAGGAAACCTTTGAGGACCCGTACGTTCCGATGCCAGCACCTGGGGGCAAGCGAACAGATGAGGGCATGGACACCCTTGAAATAGAGGCTCCGGAATGGATGCAGAAATTGGAAAAGGTGGCCACAACACATGATGATAGGGTGGCAGTCCAGATAGCATCGATGTCACGCTTGGAAGAGGTGGTCATAAAATCGGACTATTTTAGGAACCTCTCTCATCACAGGTGGATCGGCACCTCTGACGACTTGTATGTTCCTTTTTGTGTCTTAATGGCGGACTATAATGCTGAGATCAAGCACCACACCTCACGGGAACCAACCTCTGCCACACAGTTCGCACCAGACGATATCCCAGAAAGTGCCAAGCAGGGAAATATTCGCCAACCGACTTGGAGAATTCGGCTGCTTGAAACCTACCCGGAAATGAATCGCACATGGAATAACATGCCCCTGTATATCAAGTACAATCCCTGCTACTGTCCTGTTTTCCGAAGAAGTTCATGGCCGGAATACACAAAGATGGTGCTGACAACCAAAGGCTGCGAGAAGTGGCTCAACTATGTCTACTTAGCACCACCTAAAGGTCAGCCTACGGTAGGATATATGATATCAACAATTCGGCATTGGGGTGTCAGGTTCAAAAACGTACCAGATGTCATGACGCAGATGTGTCTTAAAATTTTTGAACTCATGATAGTCACCTTCCGGACCTTCAAGAATGTTAAGGAACCTCATCTCTCTGCGCTCGGATTCAATGAAGGCAATCAGGATCTTGTTTATGACATGAGCACAACACCCTCAATTAATGTGGTTTATGCATGGCATGCCCGCATCAAATACCTACCGGCCTGCTTCAAACAGACATTTGAAGAGCTGTTTGTCACAGGGTTCTGGGAATATCACTCAGAGATCTTCATTCCCAGGCCCTCACATTTATTACAATTGTTTGCAGTGGAACAAGCTCTCCACTCAGAAAAGTTACGAATGCCACATCCAGAGGTTCCCGGGCCGGTAGATTGGGATGCTCTCCTCACAGACTTGGCCAAAGGATTGAGGATTGCCGAACATCACTTAGCGCAAGACGTTGTGGAATACTACATCCAACGACCCTCCCAACAAGGGTCTGTCAGGGACGACAGACGCGAGAGAGGGGGGAGTGTTAGCAACAGACAAGGGAGTCAACGACGATCTGGCAAGTAGGCCAATAATTTTCTTCATGGAGAAGCAAGTATGAGCATTCACGCAGATCTAGCACTAAGGCAACCTTTAATTTTTCAAACCCTTACACCAATTAAAAGTGATTCTCATCACTAACAACCCTTGTAAATACCATGTTCACCTTTTTGTGGCTCCATTTTGTGCAAGCCGAGGAGTCCTCGAGCTTGAGGAGCCTTAGAAGTACCTACATATCAATTTTCGTATTTTTTAGACTCCGTTTAAGCCCTCAAATTGGCCCTGGAACCTAATTTTTAATTAGGCCGGACACTAGGTCTGGACAGGGCCAAAGCTAGTCAAAAACTATAAAAGGAGCTAGAGAGCTCATTTTTGGGGGTAGATTGTAATTGAAACAAACTTGTAAGAGCTTTTTGAAAGTAATCTAAGAACTCCATTGCTTCTCACTCTTTGTCTTGCCGTGTGTGCGCGTGTGTGTGCATGTGTGTGCATGTTTGTGTGCTTCTCACTCACGCACTTGTGCCGCCACTTGCTCGAGGTCTTCATACCATCCTCACGTCTTCCCGGATTGACATTAAAGGAGGTGCTACTCATCACTGAGCTACACCTACAGATTCTTGAGTGTCAAGCATAGGCGGGTCTCTGCTTCGTCTCCTCAATTTCATTCGTCGGATGCGTTCTAAAGCTTCTACCTGTGCTTCTTCTCTAATTCGTTTCTCTTCTTCTTTACGTTTCTTAGCAGTGTTGAGTCGATTTAGCATCTCTTCAGTAAGGGGTTCCTGATATAACTTGACTCTGCATCCACTTATGTAACTTGGTAGAATATCGCCCTCTAAAGTGGCTAGTTGAACTGCGCCACTTGTGGAGATTCTATTGATAATCATTGGCCCGTAACCTCTTTTCTCTAATTTCAATGCATGCTGCTTCAATGTGTAGACTAGGACTAGGGCGCTTGCTTTCAAGCCTTTATCCTTCACATGTGTATCAAAATATGCCTTTTGCCTCTTCTTAGCTGCATAGATTCTTGCTGCAGCTCTCAATCGTGTTTCGCCTAGACGTTCAAGATCAAAGATTCGAGAGGAGAGTTCATGGCCTGTCCAGTCATGCTCTTGTGCTACCTTCAATGTATGTATCAAAAAGTCCAGGGGTAGCAGAGCATTTTGGCCAAATACCATCTGAAAGGGGGTGGCTTGGAGTACCGTTTTATAGGCAACCCGGTATGCCCAAACAACATGGTGTAGCTGTTTGTCCCAATCAGAGCGTTTATTGTTCACTAGTTTAGTCAGCACATTGCATAAGATCTTATTAGTGCTCTCAGCCTGGCCATTAGCTTGTGGATGATAGGGGGCCGATTTCTTATGTATCACCAAGAATTCTTGGAGAAGGTTTTCTATGACTTCATTCATGAAGTGTGTGCCTCTATCACTCACCAACTCTATTGGCAATCCGTACCTCGTGAATACATTTTCAAATAAGAACTTTGCTGTTGTCTGAGCATCATTTTTTGTAGTAGCTTTCGCTTCTACCACTTGGTTAGATAGTCTGTGGCCACGATGATATATTCAGCATGTGAACCCTTAGCTGGGGGATTAATGGGACCAACAAAGTCTATTCCCCATTTAGAGAATGCACGTCCGCCCATCATAGGCTTCAGTGGCATCTCATCCTTGCGTATAGGGTACTGAGTTCTCTGACAAACATCACACCGTTTCACATAGGTATGTGCATCCATGTGAAGGGTTGGCCACCAAAAGCCTGCAAATAGTATTGCCTTGATTACCCGATCTGGTCCAAAGTGTCCCCCTGCTACACCTTGGTGAGCAGTATCCAAGATTTTGAGATATTCACTCTCATGGACACATAGTCTCATGTAACCATCTTTACCACGCTTGTATAGATTGTCACCAATGAGTGAATAATCCTGGGCTTCTTGTTCTACACTCCTTTGCCTAGCCAGAGTCATGTCTGGAGGGAATGTTCTCGTCCTTAAGAAGGATACTAGAGGTTCACTCCAATCTGGCACTATGGTCACTTGATAAAGAGTGGCATGTTCCACAGGTGGTTTAGTGCAGCAGATTGGGCATTCCTTGCACAACTTTTGGACATCATCCTCCATAGTCAGCCAATGCACTCCGAGTGTCCTTAGTGTCTGTAAGGTTCGTTGCTTTGAGTAGTGTTGCTCTAATGCACCTACATGTGCTAATTGCAACCATTTAGCGTACTCATCCTCTTCCACACAACAAGCCAAGATCCCTTGATCTGTGTGCTTGTACATACTTCCTGCCATGATGTGATACTTTTGGGCTTTTACTACCTCTCTATCCTGTGTGTTTATTACTAGGTGGTTAGGTCCGTATGTCAACACTGGTACCAATGGCTTAGCCCACTGCGGCACCACTTCCAAATTAAACAAGTAAGCATGAGGAAGGTCATCTGACACTCCTTGTGGGGCTTCTCCTGATGTGAGCCTAGAAAGGTGATCTGCTCTCAAATGAGTCTTCCCTTTCCTTACCACGACCTCAAAATCATATTCCATTAGCAAGAGAAACCATCTTACTAATCTTCCTGTATTGCATGGCTTGTTTACGAGGTATAGTAATGCCTGATGATCAGTAAAAAATTTAAACTTGTTTGCAAGCAAATAGTGTCTAAATTTCTTAACTGCATATACCATGCCTAAGCCTTCTCTCTCAGTAGTGGTATAATTTCGTTCAGCTGCATTCAATTGTCTACTAGCATAGGCAATTGGAAGATCCATATTACCTTCACCCGTAGGTTGTGCGAGTACACATCCAATAGCATATTTGGATGCATCCACATGAACATGGAATGGCTTTCCAATCTGGTGTGGTCAAGATTGGTGTTGAACATAATCTTCGTTTAAGCTCCTGGAAGGAATTCTCACATTCATCAGTCCACTCAAAGTTAGTCAGAAGTCCGTACATGGGCTTTGCAATGACAGCATACATGTGAATGAACCGGCGGTAGTAACCACAATGCCCCATGAAAGCTTGTACTTCCTTGACATTCCTTGGCCTAGGTAACTCGGCTATGGCTCTCACTTTCTCTTCATCAGTGGATATGCCATTCTTTGACACTATGTGTCCTAGAATCTTGCCTTGCCTGACCATAAAAACGCACTTTTCTGGGCTCAGGTAGACTTGATATTCTCTACATTTGTCAAAGATTTGCCTGAGTTCCGGAATATGGGTTTGTCTAATGTTGGAATGAGCACAAAGATCATCAACATAGACTTCTAGATTCTTCCTCAGGAACTCCTTAAATACATGGCACATTAGTCTCTGGAAGGTTGCAGGAGCATTGGTAAGCCCAAATGGCATTACACGAAAGGCAAATATACCCCACTATGTGGCAAAAGTTGTCTTATGCTCATCTTCTGGAGCTATGGCTACTTGATTGTAGCCCGAAAATCCATCGAGGAAGCTGTACACTTCCTTGCCTGCTACTCTTTCTAAGAGATGCTCTGTGATAGGAAGCGGATAGTTATCTCGAATTGTGGCTGCATTAACCTTCTTCAAGTTAATGCATACACGTAATTTACCATTCTTTTTGGGCACCACAACAATGGGGGATACCCATTCAGTGTGCTCAATTTCATAGATAAATCCAGCTTCAACCAGTCTATCTATCTCGTCTTTGATCTTGGCAGCGTAATTATCATTGTATGTATATGGCTTTTGCTTTGAGGGTCTGGCCTCTGTAGTCATGGGAATCGTATGTGAGCATATGTCCGGGTCCACTCCTTTCAAATCCTTGTAACTCCAAGCAAATACATCTCTGTATTCTCTTATCAAGGCTATCAGCTCATGCTCTTCTTCCTGAGTGAGGTCATGTCCTATGTAAGTGCACCTCTCTTCTCCTTCTTCTATGGCTACCACTATTTTCTTGGTGGTTTCTTTGTTATCATAGGCCTCTCCCGATTGCGCCTCTCGTTTAGGCATTCTAATCATGACTCTCCTGTCATCTATCTCATACTTCTTAAAATTTTCCGGGACCTCAAACAAAGATTCTTCCTCTTCTGGTGTGACTTCTCTCTTCTTTCTTTTCTTTCCTTCTTCCTTATGGGTTACATGTGTGGCTAGCCTTACATCCTTTGTAAGCTCTCCGTGCTTCTGGGGTTGAAATTCTACTTCATAGAAGTATTCCTCATCTGATGCAAAAGGTGGGTCCATAATGATTGACTCTAGATCGGAGTCGCTCGCATCCTCAAATGCATCAGGGCTAGGTTCACACTCTTCTAAAACTGCCTCTCCCATGATCGGCTCTATGGAGAAGACTGAAATGTCATAGCCATCCTCATCACAGTGAGGTGTCCATTGTTCTTCATTGATGGCTACATCCATGGTTGCTAGAATTTCTGCCCAGCCGTGAGGTTCGAATTCTTCGTCTGGAAAAACTACAGGTGCATAGGTTGGGTCTTGGATTGATCTATGGGTTTCTTTTGCACCTATCTCCCTGGCTTTTTCTCTCTTCTCTTCTTCTACTGCTACCTTACACATCCATAAGTGAGTGTCTTCATGCATCCATGAGGATCCTGATCCTAGGGAATGCACCGATTCCGTATCATCTTTGGCTCTATGGATGGGGTTCCATTGGATAGGAGGGACATCTCTATGAGAGTAATCCTTGAGATTGACTTTGGTTGTAACACCTAAGTGCTGCAAATACAAGGAATTGGTTCCCCAATCCTGTACCACTTGCAACTGCCGCATAAATGGTCTTCCCAAAATCATCTCATAGGCTTGATTTTTGCTAAAGTCAGAGATAGCAA
Organism: Ceratopteris richardii; assembly: GCA_020310875.1. NCBI lineage: Eukaryota > Viridiplantae > Streptophyta > Polypodiopsida > Polypodiales > Pteridaceae > Ceratopteris > Ceratopteris richardii. Next base: position 17,759,026 of record CM035440.1, on the reverse strand, counting down.
ATGTGTGCTCAAACTCTACACCACAAGTAGTGAGAGTTATCCCTTCTAGCAATCCTAAGGGTCTCTCAATATGACCATGGGCCATCTGCAATTTCATTCTCGTTGGCCTAAGTGCTGGCTTGCCCCAACGCTTCCATAGGGAAGTGGTAACAATTGCAACTCCTGCACCTGAGTCCAAGATGGCCTTGGTTGTGTATCCCTGATGAGTGATGGGGAGATATGTGTTTCCCTCTTCACCCTCACTCATGTCTCCTATCTTGTCTAAGGGTATTTCTGGCACTGTTCTCTGGGATCCTACTTGGGAACGAGGTTTTGCTATCTCGGGCACTTGATTGGCTACATGTTTCCACACTTCTGGTCTAACCTTAAGCAGCTCTTCCAAAGTGAGATTGCACTGCACTTTGGTGTTCTTCACTACCTCTGTGTTCCTAGGTATGACTGAATCTTCGTTTCTTACCATGACTGTAGGTGCCCTCATACAGGTGGACTTTGCTTCCCATGGGCCTGTGAAATGGGGTAGTTCTTGTAAAGAATTAGACTCGAAGTCTAATCTTTCTTGAGATTGGGCACTCTCCTGCTCTCCATAAATGGAAGGAAGGTCTTGTGGGAATTGATCGTGTGTGTCATCCACAAGTTCAATGGGAGGAGGAACTTCACTCTCTTTAGCCCATTTCTCTTCTTGAATCTCTCGCAAGAATTCTGGTGTGTATTGATTCATAGAAGAAGAGGTGTCTGGCTCCGTAGAGTTAGGCACGTAGGCCTCAGGCACATAGGCTTTCTGGGTAGGAAGACCTGCTCTTTCACTAGCCTTGTCATGGTGTTGAGGGGCGGCTCCTTTTGTGATTGTGCAATTAGATTCTCTATTTTTTCGAGGGAGGGGGGTTGTCTGGTTCAGTGGAATTGGGCACATAAGCTTTTGGTGGGGGTGGGTCATGTTTTTGCTTGCTTTATCTCTTTCTTGATTTTTTTCTTCCTTGGCAGATCTTGCAATTATGCCCTCTAACTTCTCTAGAAGTCCATCCAAGTGTAATTGCGTCTTGGCTGAGCCGGAGTAATTGAAAAGGCGACTGGCTTCAAACATAGTCTGAGCCAATGCGACCATTTTCGCGTAAATCTTGGTTCTTTCTATCTCTAGATCAGCTCTAGGGTAGCACTTGTCATGATCCGTTACATTTGGCCCTTCTTGGATTCTGGCCTGATATGCTTTAAGCATCATGTCTATGTCTTCAGGAGTGGGATCAGCTAATACTGATCCTGCTCAGGGGTGGTGGGTGGATTGCGTGGGGTGTATTAGAGGGTGGAGAGATGGAGGGTGATGGGGATCGTAGCAGTGGGAATGTGTGAGAGTGTGGTTGAGATGTGATCTCTATGATTTTGGCCTTGGTTTCTCGTAGACTTTCCTCAAGTTCACTCATCTTCTTTGCCCATTGCCTTTTCATACGTTCACGGCTATCTCTCCAGGCTCTTGTTCTCTTCTTATTTTGGCTCTCAGTATCGCTAGCGTCTGGGCTCTTTTCCTGGCTTACCCCTTGGTTTTGCTACAATGCTTGAGCTCTAGTGATTACCTGCACTGGTGCAGTGGAAGTGACACTTCCTGTGGAATTGACCACTAACCCAATAACATTAATCGGAGTGATTTTTGGCATATTGCTGGGATTCTTGGGACAATCTCGTAAGAGATGTTCCTTTCCGCACTCCTGGCAAAAGCCTTGGATCGTCACTGATTGGGGTTGTGTAGGTGCAGGCATGGGGCAATCACGTATGAGGTGATCACCCTGGCATCTGAAGCAAGGTCCTCTAGGGAAAGGGGGTCGTATCTGCCTAGGTTGAGGTCTAGAGTTGGGGTTGGTGTACATGACATTAGCATATTCAGGCTCCCAAATAGGTTCACTCGGTTCCTCACTGTAGTAAGACTCACCATGTTCAGGAGACTGCATGTAGTAAGCCTGGGGACTATCAACATGTGTAGAATCAAAGCTATGGTCACTGGGATCACTTTCTGAGATTAATGGTGTTACTGGGACTATCGCTCTATTCAGGTTTTCTTCTGCAGCAGCATACTTGACCGGAATCACATTAGTAGGAGCAGGTGGTTGCTGTGCTAGCACTGGCTGGGGTCTCAGTTGCCCTTGATAAGGTGGCTGATAAGTTTGCTGTGGTCTGTTGTATTGTTGTGGTGGGTACTGATTCTGGTATCTACCCTGTTGTGGATATAGCTGAGGGTAATTTTGCCTAACAGTTTGTTTGTTATATGGGTAGTCTTGTGCAGTGTGGTTGGTGTACCTCCGCTCTATGGTGCAGTACTGGCTACTAGGATTCGCCTGGGGTTGGGCCATAATGGGACATGCATTTGCCATATGGTCACCACCACAAGTGTAACACCGCTTAACTGGGGCAAGTCTCGGAATTTGTTTGCTAGAGACACCTAGTTTTTGAGCTACCTTCTCTGCAAGTTCCTCAATGGATGTGGATTGACCAGATGTGAGGCTACTAGAGCTATCAGAATCCTTATAGATTTTTTATAGTTCTAATTCCTCACCTAGATTGTCCTCAATGTCTATGCACATGCGCATGCACTCTTCTATCGTTCTGGGGTCCTTCAGATACACATATGACCTGAGCTTGGTGCTCAACAATCCATCTAAGAACAAGGCCACTTGTTTGGCTGGTGTGGGTAACTCTGGCATCGGGCATCTCTCCAGGTACTACCTAAATCTTCTTCCAGCTAGTCTGACCGTCTCTTGAGGTGTTTGTTTGAAGCTATGAATTAGTGAGGAAGTGTTGTGCCTGATTCCACTCTTAGAAAACTCAATGATAAATGCCTCTAAGAGCTGGTCTATGTTTCTGAAACGCCTCTCGTTCAGTGGTTGAAACCACGTAAGGGCACTGTTCCTAAGGGTTAGACCAAAAGCATTATATTGTGTGAATAGGTCCTCTACCTGTTCAGCTTTCAAGACTTGCCTAAACTCTGCCACATGGTCATAAGGGTCACCCGTGCCATCGAAGTAATTCTTCATGGACTTCACCAGTTGAGTTGGTCTCAAGGTCCTCGTGTGCTCTCTTGGTCTTGGCAAAGGGAAATCATCGGCACTTCTTCGGTTCCCTGGGGCTCTATGTCCCTCAAGTTCCCCTCTATTCATGTCCATTCTCGTTCTTTCTCTTCCCCAAGAGTTGGCAAAGCTTACCTCAGGTCTCTCTCGACTCCTTTCTCTTTGAGTCCCTTGAGCTTGAGATGTTCCAGCTCCTTGGCGACCAAAGGACACATTCGATCTTGGTTGGGGGAAGATAAATTCTCCTTTCCAAGTGTAAGCATGCCTATCATTTTCTGTAACCCCAAAGATCCTCTCTGAAGAGTGATCTAAGTAGGTCACTCTTCCTGGAATATGAGGATCTTTGAACTCATATGTCATGATTGTTCCTACCTCACTCGGTTGACTAGGTCTATATCTCCAAAAGGCTTCATCCGTCTCTCGGTTCAAGAGGAGATCTATGCTCTTATTATCTTGGGGAATCCACTCTGGTGTGATAATCCTCGTGAGAACAGATTTTCCTCGGTGGGTTCTAGGTTCTTCGCCCATGTTTCCTTGCTCTAGGTCACCTAAGTCCGTTTCCGGGACCACATTCCCAAATTCATCTGTCCTATCGGGATGACTGGTGACTACATATATTGTCCCTTCCTTGTCCAAGTATGCTCCATTTTCAAACTTGACAGCTGGGCGTTCTAGTCCAATGGATTGGTCAGGGTTTTTAATATGGACCACCGCTCTTCCTAGGCCGTCCTCATAGATGCTAGCACCTAATCGGTTGGTCCTAAGGTACTCGAGTTGCATCTTGTAAGGGCCTTCCACCCTATGTAAATATGGCACCCCAGAACTTCCTATAGGTCTCTCCATACCGTGGGACATCTCAGACTCGCTAGTCTCAGAACTAGGGTAATACGAATGATGGCTCAACTGCTGGGCCCAAGACCTCGCAGTATGATTGACACTAGCCTCTGAAGATCTAAGACTTTGTCTGTCTCTCCCTAGGTTTCTACCTGACCTAAGGTTCATATGCCCTTTGTACGTTGCTGATTCTTTGGTACCAGTCACTTGTTCCTTTTAAGTTCCTTTGGATGTGTTTTCTTGTTTTTAGTTAAGCGTCATCAGGAGCACTTTCGTGGGTCGTACTTGATGTTCTGCGTCCGCTTAGTTTAAGTTGTTTTCCTTTAAGTTATCCCTTGACTACAATTTTGCCCACCCTTGCACTTGAGAAATTAAGGGCTCTTCAAACTTGAGTGTTCCTATCGTACCCCTAGTCAATCAGAACAACTACTCGCACTTAGCCTATGCTAAGAATAGACTGAGGGGGTTAAGTGATGTTCCAACCTCAAGTCGCTCCTCCTGGCGACGCTGGTCTACCCAGGAAGCACGTTCCCGAGCTTGTTCTCCTTGGCACTTACTTTGCTTTCTCCAAGAGCTCTCGATGATCCTGTAAGAATCCCAAGTTTAGCTTCAAGTTGATCCTTCAATTGACAGACAATTTATTTCAGACACTTTTTTAATGACCCTTGTTCCCCCTTTTGTATTGCTAAAAATTTCCTCTAGAGCTCCCTTGGTGTTCCTACCCCTCAGTGTGTCAACTTCCAAATATCCTATCTGAAAATCAACGCATTATTCTTATAAAAAACAGTTGAGGGCGTGTAGTATATGCCACGAGCTTTCCGACAAGCCCTAGAGCTCAAAAAATGGATTTCGTATGAAAAAGTTATAACCGTTCAGGGTTTAGGGGGTTCAACAGACAAACAGAACCTTTCAGGAGTTTTAATGCATTTTTCTAAGGCCTTTGCAAGTGTGTGAGTATTTGAGAGTGCAAATATGCCCAAAATTTAGCCTAAATTCCAAAAAAATTTACCCCTTAATTTTTGCCAAAAATGTCTGTCTATCGCGATAGACGGTGTCTGTCGCGATAGACACAAAGTATCGTGGGGGGCTGTCTGTCGCGATAGACGGTGTCTGTCGCGATAGAGTGGTCTGTCGCAATAGACGGTGTCTGTCACGATAGAGTGTTCTGTCGCGATAGACGGTGTCTGTCGCGATAGAGTGGTCTGTCGCGATAGACGATGTCTATCGCGATAGACGGTGTCTGTCGCGATAGAGTGGTCTGTCGCGATAGACGGTGTCTGTCGTTTGTCGTGATTTGGTCTGTCGCGATAGACGGTGTCTATCGCGATAGACTGGATCTGTCGTGGAATTTTGGTCTGTCGCGATAGACAGGTGTCTGTCGCGATAGACGGAGTCTATCGTAGGTCTCTGTCTGTCGCGATAGACGGTGTCTGTCGTCTGTCGTGATTTGGTCTGTCGCGATAGACGGTGTCTGTCGCGATAGACGGTGTCTGTCGCGATAGACTGGATCTGTCGTGGAATTTTGGTCTGTCGCGATAGACGGTGTCTGTCACGATAGACTGAAAAAACGCAAATTTTTGAGAAACTTCTAGTGATTTGGAGTGCTCTAATGGTGTAGGTTACCGTGCCAAACACGCATTCACAAAATATTAAGTTTTTCTGTCTGTCGCGACAGTAAGCCTTGGCTATTCTATCATAGTTGGAATCTAATGCATTTCACTTGTAGAGAGTACTTTATTATTGATTTTTGAATAGTCAAGCTTAAGTCTCTAGAGTGGCTACTAGCCCATCCGATAATGCTTGTTTGTATATTTTCTTATTGAAATCATTTTGAGTCTTAAGGAGCTGAGTTTTCTCATATATGTTCTTGTAGATTTCTCTTTACTAGCACTTCACTGTTCCATTGCCAAAATTGTGTACCTGCATTGTATACTTGTGGACATAGACATGTCATAGGGTATACTTCCTTAAGGAAAAACTCCCTTGAAGAAGAAGGAACATTGGAACTCTAGTCGCGGTTGCTTCTTCTACACTATCATTTAGGGAATCTTTTCCAATTCATTTAAACACATAACATACATCCAATTTAGATGATCCCATGAATGCTATCACTTTATTGATTTTGATTAAGGTAGTAGGCCCCTTGTCGAACAGACCCCCTTAGTTTGATTGTTTTCTTCTCACTTTAGGTAGCCATATCTCACACACTATTTTAATGGTCAAGGAGCTAGATAGGTTTGAGTGTAGAGGAGAGTTCCCTCTTCATATATTATCCATTTGTTGTATTTTTTGGAAATATATTATAGTCTTATTATGTTGGCTCAAAGCTCTAGTCTTAACTCTACACATTCTGAAAGAAATCATGTCTAGAGTAAATAGTAGTCTCTGTGTATGTGTCTAGTGAAGGGAGTGAGTAGTCTATCTTTGAGGCATCAGCTCGCAGAGTAGAAGCAAAGTTGTGCTCTTAGCTACATATTGTGAAATAAATCATGTCTAGAGGAAATAGTGGTCTCTCTGTGTCTAATGAAGGCAATGAGAAATCTATCTTTGCGACATTAGTTATTGGACTGGAAGCAAGTATTTTAAGTGAGATAATTTGCATTAGTAAGTTCTGATAGTCGTTTTTGAGTGAGGAGAAACTCTTGACCTGATTCCATAAATTTTCCAATACATGTTCCATTTTAGGAGGGCGCATATAGAGGTACATTATCACTACGTAAGAGAGAAGGTGTTGGCTAAGATATGCAAGTCCAACACATAAGTACCATGGATATGTGTGCTGGGATGTTTTCCAAAGCATTCGAATCAACCAAGCTAATGAAATTCAAAAGAGGCATTGGAATGATGAAAGTTAGATGAAGACTTGAAGGTTGAAGATTGAGAGGTAGTGTTGAAAGTCAATCTCTAACCATAGGAACATATGAACCTCATATTGAATGGACAATTGGAGCATCATGAGAAGAGAAGCCAAACAAAAAAACTCATGCATTCAAATTTGAAGTTGAATCCCATCTCATATGTCTCAATAAATCACCTATCATACTTAGGTATGGTGAATCCTATTTTCTAGGAAAAGAGCATCCTATCATTTAGGAAATCTTTCCCAAGTCATATAAGCATACCACATTAGGGGAAAAAATGAACCGTGCATGGGCCTTTTAGATTAGAGAGTGATTAGTGATGGACCAATCAAAAGAGGGTCATGGCCACAATCAAGGCTCTTAATCAACTAGGCTAGGTGTAGGCTTCCCTTGGTTTAGGCTAGTCAAAACCACACACACATGCTAAAATTCATGGTATTGTTCCTTAGATAATTTCAGAAAGATATGGGATTCAAACTTAACTCTTGGATTCCTTCAAAATTCAATGGCTAAGATTATTTCTTAAGAAATGGGCCACTTTAAATTATACCCTTAGATTCTGCTTACATCTTATGGATGTGCTTGCTCCCAAAAGAAAAAAAGGTGCCTTCAATTTGAGCCATTGGATCTTGAAAAAAATAAATGGATGAGATCTTGATCCTTACATGGATCACTTCCACTATTCAATCCACACCATCAATCCTCCAATACATCCAACGGACAAAAAGCTATGCAAATCTTGAATGTCTTTCTATCTCATACCATGAAGTTTTATACTCTTGTCTTATGGTGATAGTGTGTGTTGCTATTTTGTCTTTTAACATATGATCTGGTGGCTGGATTAGGCGCAAGTCGCAATTTTTTCTTCTCTCTCTTCGCATGGCTAGTCCTAGTTTGTCTTTTAATGCCAGAGACTAGGGTCTTATTTTGTCTTTTAGTGCCCTTGTTTTTCCATTTGATCATGGCCATACAATCAAGAAATCCAATGGCTAAAAATGCACACGAATTCTCCCTTTGAAGATTCTTCTTTTTTATTCCTTATTTTAACTGACAATACCACTATTGGTATTTCCCAACCTCTTTATCTAGTTGATTGGCCATTTTAATTCCTTAAACTTAGGAATCCTTACAAGGCCCATGCGAGGCTCACTTTTTCCCCTAATGATGTACTTCAAATTTGGATGATCATGTGTGTGTTACCAATTTAGGGATTTGAAAAATGTAGTAGGCCCCTTGTACTAAAGTAAGTCTCTAAAACTTACATAATTGTAAACAAATGATCCACTTAGCTTAGTGGTCAAGTCTCAAGGGTGTGAAGGAGGAGGTCTGGGTTCAAACCCCATGGAGTACATGGGGAGAGTACTTTGCCCAAAGTGCTCTAGAGCCTTCTAGAAGCATCCACTCGAGTTAAGTCTAGTTAATTGGGACAAGTCACACGTACATGGATGGTTAGAATCTACCCGCCCAAGAAGGCAATCCCTTGGAGAGAGCTATCTATAGAGGCATATGGTTGGGAGGAGAGTCATCTCTCTAGCATTACTTGAAATTTTCATCCGACTTGAAGACTACTTGCCCTAATGGGCTTTAAGATCCTATGTAAACTGTAGGAGTTTGCCATAGTACAAGCAACCAAGTAAGATATTTGAGCCAACGAAACTTTTAGTTTTCGAAATCAAATCCAAGTGAATCAAGAGTTCGCAAAGGCTTGTGAGGGATAAGAATCGTGCCTCAGTTACTAAGTCCATGCACTAGTCATGTCTAGAAATGGACTAGTATTTTGAATCCACCCATTTCATATGTTTGTGCCTAGATCACACCTAGTAAAATAGTGAATTGACCAAGGAAGTTTTTAGATCCACCCTTATTATTATTCACTACTTTGTACTTTGAACAATTGATCAAAGTGCAAAGCTAGAAAATGTTTTTGAATCATTTGGGAAGGGATCCCACCACAGAGATGAGACATGTTCGTTCAATTTTATAATGTGAGGCTCGAGGAGTGCCTACAATATTTATATAGCTCTATTATCAAGGATAAAAGCTTTTGCATAAGGGGGGGAATGTAATAAAATAAGTCTATGATCTAAGGGTCCTGTCGGTTCAGATAGATGTGAAATCATACTAGACTTATGTATAAGATTATGTGTTCTTATGAGCAAGTGATCCACTTAGCTTAGTGGTTAAGTCTCAAGGGTGTGAAGGAGGAGGTCTTAGGATCAAACTCCATGGGAGACATGGCTCTAGGGCCTTCTAGAAGCATCCACTTGAGTTAACTCTAGTTAGCACGGACATGGCGCACATGCAATTACATGGCAAACACATTGATGGTTAGAATCCACCTGCTCAAGAAGGCACTCCCTTGGAGAGATCTAAATTGAGAGGCATATGGTTGGCAGGAGATTCATCTCTCTAACACATGGTGGTCATAATGTTTATTCTCTTGCACCGCTTGCTAATCAAGCCCCTTGCTTGTTTGAGTGTTTTCTTCTTACTTAAGGTATGCATAACTTACACTATGTTTCAAGAATTTAGAGTAGATCTAAGTGTAGAACACGATTATCTCTTCACATATTATCCATTGGTTGTACGTTTTAGCTTGTTAGAAAGCTCATATAGTCTTCATAATTTGGCTTGAAGATCCGATGTTAGCTCTACATATTTTGAGAAAAATATTGTCCGGTGTAAACAATGGTCCTTGTGTGTATGTCTAGTGAAGACAAGGAGTTAGTCTATGTTTGAGGCACTAATTGGAATACAAGAAGAATTTTTTTTGAGTAACATAACTTGCATTAGTAAGGTCATAGGGTTTTCTTTTAGTGACCAAAAGCCCTCATTTTCATTCAATAAGAACTTAGAGAAACATTCATTTGAGTGAACAGAGGTATTTTGTCACTATACCTATGAGGCCATCCATGCTTCAAGGTGCATAAGGAAGTTGAACTTTCTCCCATCAGGGAAAGGGGTAGAGAGAATATTTATCTCATCTTCACATTTACATTTGATAGTTCCTTCCTCTTTTATTGCACATGAACATCTTGCAAAAGAAAAAAGAAGAGAAAACAACTCAAAGGAAACTTCTCTCCTCCCTCCCTCCCACCAGTTCATTCCGAATCGGCACAAGCATATATCTACTTGCATTCATATGATAAGAATTTGAAAAACTTAAATGGAAGAAAACTTTAAGACCCTCATGGGATACTTCTATTTCAAGTTAATTAAGAAATTTGTCCCACAAGCTACTAGTTGGCATTCATTCAATGGTCAATAGGGAAAAGGATATTCTTCCCTAAGATTATGAGATCATTCACATGCAATTCGAATCCTTCCTTCAAAGGGAGGGATTCAATAGGTAAACCTTATAAAATCAAGCAGCCATAACAAATATTAATCATAGAAGCAATTTGAATCCTTTCCTCCAAGGGAGGGAGTCAATAGGTAAACCTCATAACTTCAAGCAGCCATAACAAATATTAATCATAGAAGCAATTAACATTATTAATCATATAAACAGCCAATTAAAATTCATGGAACATACAATTCAACCTAAATACACACCTTACAAAGAAAACTTAATCATATAGATAAAGAAGAAACCAAGATAGAGAATTGTACACATACCATCTTCGTAAAGCAATATGAGTCCATAGAGCTTCCTAACTCCAATAAACCATAACCATAGAGCTCGCGATAGCGGAAAACCTTGTTTCATAGTTCAAGCCAATTTTATTCTTTTGGTCTGAATTCGTTTGATAAAAACGATTTAGATAGAAAAACCTCTTTATAAAAAGATTATTTCCTAACAAATCCTTTTCATCAAAATAAATCAATAATTAGTAAATTATCTTCATGTGTGTGTTTATGGGAACCATCATTCATGCAACGAATAGTACAATAATGTAGGTATGAATATTCAAATGCAGAATGGGTAAGGGACGTTAGGTATTGATGATTAATGACTACTAAGAATTTCCGTTCTTTCATGGAGTAAAAAGAAAGAAAAGAGATAAATGCTTGCATTATCAGGTATAGAAGTTGAAAGAAGAGGTGTTACACAAATTTTATACAAAAGAAAACTGGATCACGCATTTACTCGAGGAATACGGAGTCTATACAAATATCAATGACTTCATGTTATCAAAGAATTCATTCTACCATGAAAAATTAAAACATATGAAAGCTCACTCTCATTTTGTTCATGATAACTTAATCCCAAGGAAATTGTAGCTTATATAGATCAAAATTGGAGAATAAGTACAAGAGTTCTTCATAAAATAATTTAAAAAAAAAAAAGAAATATTAGTTCAAGAATGCTTTAGGAATTAGTATTTTAGCTTTAAGATTTAAAATTGGCTCCATGTTTGTATGGATTTTGGGACTTTTCTATGTACAAGGTCAATGTAAAATTAAAATTTGAGGAAATTGTGATATGCGAATGAGGCACGTAATGTAAATGGGAAGGTTTATCTAGAATAAACGAAGACATACTATATGGTGTATTATGTGACCCCTATATCATTTCAAATCCATTTTCTATCTTTTATCCAATATTTTCCATGTGATGAATCCCTACTTCAAAATTTCTCTAGAGTGCGTATGTTACTAGAGAATTGACTATCATCCCCATCTCAAAGTCTAGGACTTCGTAAAGTTTTCATCATTCTTACACATAAATAGATACCTAAACACATATACACGCAGACATACATACATTCATACATACAAACATACATACATACATACATACATACATACATACATACATACATACATACATACATACATGCATGCATGCATACATACATACATACATACATACATACATACATACGTGCGTTCGTATATACATGTTGAGATATAAAGCTCAACATGTGGTTATCGACCATGACACATATCACTTTTTCATTTCTCTCACATGTATAGTGGTCACACTTGTATATGTGAGGGATACTTTAGTGAGCTTTACTAGGTTTACATATAAACTATCAGCATTAAACCTAACTTGTAAACCATCAACACCTGTTTGTCCAAAAAACCACATCCTTTTTATATTTAGATCATGGAATACATTGACAAGATGTTTTACCTTCCCATCCTTCATGGATAGTGCTATGTTTGTTGTATGTTTGATAGGATTTGATGTATAATTACCAATTTTAGTAAATCCAAGAACTACCAATTTCTATAAACTACTAAACAATTTTGCATGACTCGTCATGTGATTTCAAGAGGGTGAATTAACATACAAGATATTACCATTCAATTTTGAAGAATCAGCGAACATTGTATTCATCATGTGATGTTGGACCATGAACAAAAATCCTCTTAATTTGATTCTTCAACCTACAATCACGTTCAAAGTGACAAGGTTTACCACAATTCTAGGATCCTTTATTATCATTACCTTAACCATTTCTTTGGAAATTTTTGTGGCCTCTTTGGCTCCTCGTGCCTCAAAATTCTCATCTACCTCCTACATGTTTTTGTTGTTGACCTTGGTCTCAGTTACTAATTCTTTTTCCACTTCTAAAGCCTCTACCTCTGCCTCTTCCTTTTTTAGAGTAGGTTTTAATTAGGAGTTCAAGTCCTCATCAAGATTCTTTTCTTCAATTATCAGCATGGACACCAGATCAGCAAAATTATTAATATTTTTTGTGGTCTGAATAGAAGTTGTGAACTATTTACATGCAGCTCCTAAACCATGAAGGCACACTTCCACCATATATCATCATCTACATTGATGCCAATAGATGCAAGCAGCTCATATATGATTTTGAGCTGCAATTTTTCAGTATTTGCATTGGTCTCATACAATGTTACCAAACTACTGCAAGCCTCTATTAGATTTTTGGCATCTAATATGTGCCCAATCATGTTATGCTATATGCTAATAGACATCCAATACATTACCTTATGTGCTCCTTTATTCCATTATTCATATGCTCTTAACTAATTTGTAGTCTGATTCCTCTCTATAACTATGGAGTGTTTTTATTCTCTCCTTCAATGAACTTCGAGTAGCCTTTTCCCATCCAAAAATTCATCATTGTGAATCTCCAAGCATGAAAGTTTTTCTCGTCCAATGTGTCACTTATAAATTGACTCATTCCATCAACATTTGCCATTTTTTCAAACAACACTATAAAAAAGACTAGAAGCAATACTGCTCCTTGAACATTTTCACACTATGACGTAACAGGTTCGATCTCAAAAAAAAAAACAAAAGTTTCTATAGTGCAAAAAATTGCTTTAAATCTAGGATCTTGATATGTACAAGAAAATTGTGGGAAGTTTGATATATCTCACAATTACAAGACTTGATCTAAGCTGCACTATAGGAGTTCCAAGTCAATTTATGAAGGTTTCAAGGAAACTGCATACAGTTCTCTGATATGCACTCTATGTTATGCGATTACTACTTTGGATTATGCATTGTTTTATAAAGCTCGTGCAAAATTGTAGGTTCATGGATACACCGATGGAGATTGGGTTGGTAGTATTCCAGATAGAAGATCTACTAGTGGCTTTTTATTCTCACTTTGGAGTGCAACTATTACATGGAGCATTAAGAAGCAACCCACTATTTCTTTGTTTATTAGAGAAGCTGAGTATAGAGGTACTGCAATGGAAGCATGGAAAGCATCATGGATAGAGATCCTACTTGTAGATTTAGGTCTTGAATTTCAAAAGGCTAACATCAGTTATTTTGAAAATATTTGCAGCATCCAGTTAGCATGAAATCTCACTACAACATATGAGGGGCATAACGATGTTGCCTATATCGATGGTCACTCCCGACGTCGGTATAAACATTGGAAAAGTCTACCTAAAGATATCGACGGTCAAGTGACCGTCGGTATGACTGTTTAAAACAGATCGTCGGGATGTATCACGACCCTCGATATGGGCATCGATATGAGCATCGGTATATGCGTCAATACAAGCGTCGGTAATTTACTAGAAATTATCGATGCTCATATCGACACTTACAGCGATGCATATATCGAGGCCGTGTTTTAAACATACTCGGAACCGGAGAGCAAAACTCAACATTTTGCATATGTTTTACACTGAGTACTGGTTGTCTTCTATCAAACTTGCATGCACAAATCCAATTGTGACCTGTATTGTCTTGTGCACACCCACACGCATGCATAGAGATCTCTCTCTCTACACACACACCCTCTCTCTATTTAGATCTCATATCTTGGTAAGTAGTACGTGTACTCTTAACCTTTGTCTTTCTCTATGCTTTAGGTCTTATAATTTCTCTTCTCTTTGATTTTGCAAAAGTTTTTTGGCATTGATTCGTTGGAATTCGACGATAGATGACATACATTACGCTTTGACGACAACGATCCAAAAGAGAGACATACCTGTAAGTGATTGTTTTATTCTCTATTGATAGAGAGAGAAAGAGAGAGAGAGAGAGAGAGAGAGAGAGAGATGAGAGATGAGAGATGAGAGAGAGATAGAGAGAGAAAGAGAGAGATGACAGAGAAAGAGAGATAGAGATATAGAGAGATAAAGAGAGAGAGAGAAAGGGAGAGAGAGAGAGAGAGATAAAGAGAGATCAAAGAGAGGAAGATAGAGTATACATACAGACACACATCTACACATCTACACATCTACACATCTACACATGCATACATACACACACACACACATGTATGCACATGCATACATACACACATGCATGCATCACTACAAAGAATACGGGCGTATAGCGACGGTTAAGGCGACATAATTTCATCACTATAACATTGCAACATGCATCGTAATTAGCATCACACATGGACCGTCAATTAAACGACGCATAAACACGACGGTTTTTGTGACTTTTGATGCGACGGGATTGCGATGCTCCCATACAACGTCGCTAAAATGACGCTATTTAAAACCATTGCATAAGGGACACTTTTTTGCGTCGCGTAGGCGACGATGCTTGCCGTCGCATAAGCAATGCTAAAAGAAATCACTTATAGGACGACGAATAGCATCGGTTACACGACGGTCTATTGATGGACAAAAATTACAACGTTGGAGGCTGTGGGATCGGCATTTTCACGCATCCGATCGAAGAGCTCTCCAATGTTCGCAATTGCACTGCGCTTACGAGCTGAAGCAAGTATATGCAGAATTGTTGTTTTGCCTAAGCTCTCTCTTATTGTCTTCCTCTGTCTCTGTTTCTTTCTTTCTAGATCTTTCTCTCTTTGTATTCTCTCTCTCTCTAGATCTCTCTCTCTCTCTCTCTAGATCTCTCTATCTCTCTCTCTCTCTCTCTCTCTCTCTCTCTCTCTCTCTCTCTCTCTCTCTCTTTTCTTTCTCTCTTTATTGCAGGTTATTCAAGAAGCTAACCAAGCAAAAAGTATGGCTAACAATTGTAAGTACAATTTCTATTCTTTGTAGATCATTTGAATTGTGTTATTTTCATTATATAGCATACTCACAGTTATTGATACGCACTTATACACTTATACATGATGAAGATGCACTTTCACACATATACATATATACACATGCACATACACACACATATATACACACAGATACATGTGCACATACACTTAGACATACACACATATACACATGCATATGCAAAAACATTCCTACAACCACATAAAATGACTTACATGCATGCATTATTGCATATATATATATATATATATATATACATATATACACACACATTAACATATATGCAAATACATGTATATGCAGATCCACATGCATGCGCATTCACATGCATGCACATGGATGCAAATGGAAATGCATCCACATACACATGCATGTTTCATACATATACACATGCATATACATACACATGCATATACATATACACATATACATATACATATACACACATATACATATACATGCATATACATATACACACACATACATATACATGCATATACATATACACACACATACACAAGAACATGCACATACTCATACACACATATACACTTATACATGCACATGCACATACATACATATACACACACATACACATGCACATACATACATATACACACACATACATATACTCTTAGGTACACACATATGAATGAATTATATAATTAAAGTATTAAAACACATATACACATGCACACACACACATGCATATACCTACATATACACATATACATGCACATACACACACATACATATAGAGTTATACATATACATGCATATACATATACACACACATACACAAGAACATGCACATATTGATACACACATATACACTTATACATGCACATGCACATACATACATATACACACACATACACATGCACATACATACATATACACACAAATATATATACACTTAGGTACACACATATGAATGAATTATATAATTAAAGTATTAAAACACATATACACATGCACACACACATGCACATACCTACATATACACATATATATGCACATACACACACATACACATATAGTTATACATATACATGCATATACATATACACACACATACACATGCACATGCACATACTCATACACACATCTACACTTATACATCCACATGCACATACATACATATACACACACATACACCTGCACATACATACATATACACACACATACATATACACTTAAGTACACACATATGAATGAATTATATAATTAAAGTATTAAAACACATATACACATGCACACACATGCACATACCTACATATACACATATACATGCACATACACACATATACACATAGAGTTATACATATACATGCATATACATATACACATACGTACATACACATGCATATGCACATACTCATACACACATATACACTTATACATGCACATGCACATACATACATATACACACACATACACATGCACATACATACATATACACACATACATAATTAAAGTATTAAAACACATGCTTAATATAAACAATAATAACAATCAATTGAACAAAACTCTTCATTACTTAATACCATACACACAATTCAAAACATAACTGAAATGGAAAATATATGAATAGATAAAATAGGTTAATGTCATTATTTTATTTTAAAACCATATATAAAATCAAATTATTGTTGATATACAGGAATACTTGCTCGATGATGATGATGATGATGATTTTTCTCATAATGTTAATATACCTCGTACACGTCATGGACTTGCTGTTCATCAATTACAAGCAGAGGTTTCTAGAAATCCTCTACCTCCTCATTTAGAGAATGAAACGGCTGGAGATTATCCATTGCCAGCTCATGACCGTTCTTTAGTACAAACATATGATAGAAGAAGATATGGAGGATGGAATAGAGGACCACTTCCTTTAGATGGAGAGGTTTTCAACTTTTGGGGTAATTGCTATATGATTGCTCCATCCACTATTACTAATGTTGGTCGTGGTCTCTTTATTGTAGAGGATTTGTATGTGCTTCCAAACTCTGAAGTCACTCTTATGTCATTTTTTGGTCCTATATATGAATGGGGAGATTGGCATTGACTTTCACGTTATGTTCAAAGCATGAGTACTTATGGAATATGCTTGAACGCAGCATCCCTTACTAGTAGAAGGATTTTACATGCAGAAAATGAAAGATTATATATTGATGGAAGACCTTACACACATGGAAATAAGGTTGAGAGGAGAGACATCTCTCTAGTAGGACGTCGGAGGTGTACATATACTTCAAACATATGGCTAAAAGGTTGAATTAGAGTTTTTAAATTAGGGATTTTAAAACCCTAATATCGAAATTAGTGTTTTCAATTTAGGATTTTTGAAATAGGATTTATTTATTTATGCGTATGCATGTGTTGTGTATGTATGTGTATCTATATGTGCATATGCATGTGTTGTGTGTGTATATATGCATGTGTATATGTATATATGCATGTAAATATGATGATATGAGTCTATGTGTGTGTACATATGATTATGCATGCGTATGTGTATGTGAGTATGTGTACGTGTATATGAGTATGTGCATGTGTCTATGTGTATTCATTATATGTGTGTAACATTGCATGTGTATGTGTGTGTAAAAATATGCATGTATGTGTGTGTATGTATAAATTTGAATGTATATGTATATGTGTGTAAATGTGCATGTATGATGTATATGTGTGTGTTTGCGTGTATTTATACCTCTAGTCTCACTCTTTTCTTTGTCTCTCTCTCTCTCTCATATACATACATACATGCATAAACACACATACTCATATCCACATATATATACATAAAAGCAATGCATACCGTGCATTATCGTGACGATGAGCCATAAGTGTCCACATCTCTTTTAGACACCACTTAAGCGACCACCCTGTCCCAAACTCTGTCTCAAGTGAACTAAGTACGTATTTTTTATCCCTCTCATCATGCTCACTAAAAAAACAAAAAACATAATGTAAATAAAACATAAGATATTTATTTCAATTTATATGTAAAACTTTTACTTACTTCCACAGTAAGTGGACAAAGCGCAAGTAAGAGTCGCATAGTGCCCGCATTCTTCTCTTGAACTCCAATCCATTCCCTATGTACACAATGTTCCCCTCTAGCTCTATGTCACACTCTAGTCCTAAGGTGCCTATGCATGTCCTCATAGGCAACTCTGCTCTGCTATCAGGATTTGGAGGTGGTATAGGTGTCCTGAAAATAGATAGATAGAAATAAATAAAAATATGTGTTATCATATCATTACAAAAGTTTATGAAAAAAAAAAACATACCTATGAGCAGATAGCTCTCTTCCTGCATGTGGAGCCACAGAAGAGCACTCCTCTGATCGCTGGGTAAGCATCTAGATCTTATAATCCAGCTCCTCATCAGACATCTCTAAGTAATCATGCATTATGGCCCCTAGAGTATCAGATGGAACTCTTTCTCTCATAAGACTTTTTATGAGAGTGAGTTTCGCCTTTCTCTCTCTATTGGGATCCATAATACCTAACATATAAAACAAAATGGTTAGAAATCAATATATATACGTGTACATATGTAAGTGTGTATGCATTAAGTATGTGTATGTATGCATGTGTGCGTGTATGTATGTGCGTGTATGTGTGTGTATGTGTGTATGCATGTGTATGTGTGTGTATGTATTATTATGTGTATATGTGTATATGTGTCTATGTGTGTGTATATGTGTGTGTATGTATGTGTATATGTGTGTGTGTATGTATGCATGTATGTATGTATGTATGTATGCATATGCATATGCATTATGTATGTATATATATGCATGTATGTGTATGTGTGAGTATGTCTCTCTATGTGTGTGTATGCATATATGTGTCTATGTATGCATATATGTGTGTATGTGTGTATGTGTGTGTATATGTTTTTGTATGTGTGTATGCATGTGTATGTGTGTGTATGCATCATTATGTGTGTAAGTGTCTATGTGTGTTTGTGTGTGTGTATATGTGTGTGTGTCTATGTGTATGTGTGTGTGTCTATGAGTGTGTATGTGTTTATGTGTATGTATGTATCTATGTGTGTGTATGTGTCTATGTGTGTATGTGTATGCATGTATGTATGCATATGTGTGTGTATGCATGTGTATGTGCGTGTATGCATCATTATGTGTGTATGTGTCTATGTGTGTATGTGTGTATGTATATGTGTGTGTTGTCTATGTGTATGTGTGTGTGTCTATGAGTGTGTATGTGTTTATGTATATGTATGTATCTATGTGTCTGTATGTGTATGCATGTATGTATGCATATGTGTGTGTATGCATATGTATGTGTGTGTATGCATCATTATGTGTGGTGACACTCTCTTACAAGGAATTTTCCAATTGTAACTATGTTGGTTGTTCTCAATGTTTGAAGTCATAACTTCCATCCATTTTTAGAAGGCTTTTGTGAGCTAGTCAAGGTGCAACTTATCTGTTCTGCATCAACTTGTTCTTGTTGATGTTCCGAAGTACATATTGGGTTTTATTGCACGAACCATAAGCCTACAACGTCTACTTTACATATCCAAAGAGCTAGGCTGGTTTTATGCTGGTTTGTTGGACTAACTTCACCACTTGATAAATCAACTTTCCAAACCTCTCCAAGCTTCTCGAACTTCTTTCAATGGTAATAGAGAAACTTCAATATGGGAGATGGATTTCCATCAATGATTGTGAAGCTTGATAGAAAGAGTCATGCTGCTTGGAAAATCAGAATGGAGGCTTATTTGCAAGGAAGAAATCTATAGGATTGTATCAGGTGATGAAGTGATGCCTATTCCAAGATCCAAAGGAGGACCTACTCAAGAGGAAATTGATAAGCTCACACTTTGGTGTGCAAGGGATGATCAGGTCATACATACTCAAATCTATCTCTAATTTTCTATTACCATATATTAGAGGATGCAAGACATCTCAAGGGACTTTCCATGCCCTAGAGACTTTCTTTTCTACTAGTATAAAAGCAAGGAAGAACCATCTTTGGAATGACTTCAATTGGATGAAGAAGATTCCAAAACAAACCATCACTGAGTTTGTTACAAAAGTCAAGGAGGTTGTTGATTAATTGGCATCCATTGGAGAGACGATTGAAGATGAGGTCATCATGAGGAAAATTCTCAACGTGATTCGAGGTGACAAGCAATGGAAATCTTTCACCATAGCCTATGATCTCATCATCTATGTGCAAATGCCAAACCTCAAGATCTTTCTTGGACAACTCTTAAATCAAGAGTCCAACAATAGCATAAACGAAGGTAAATCCTATCATGGTAATTCAACTTGTGCTCTATATGCATATAATAAGGACAAGATGTTGAAAGGAAAGAAGAAGGAAGAAGATGAAGAGGACTTCCCAAGCCAACTTTGAAAGCAAGAGCAAGTGGAAAGGGAAGAGGAAATGACCAAAGCATGACAAGACCAAAGTCCAAAATGTTCAACATTGTGGCATTTGTGATAAGACCAACCACACCACTCAAAATTATTGCTTCAATGTGAAGATCTAGAAAGGAAGTGGAAGAGGTGGATATGACAGCAATAGAGGTAGAGGTGGATACAACTTCGAAAATAACAATAAAGGCCATAATAGACGGGACTGCAACATTTATTATGAAGATCAACAACATAAAGACTCATTGCTTTTGATGACTCTAATCCACAAGGAAGGTAAAGAGGATGATCGTCTATTCTACATTGATTGAGGATGTTCAAATCATGTTGCAGGCAACATAGCTCTCTTATCTGATTTGAAATGTCCAAAGCCTAGACATAAAGTTCAAACAGGGGATGAAACAAAGCATAGTGTGGAGAAGATGGGTAATGTTAAATCTTCCAATGGAAGTAACAATATTCTGAGCAGGGTACTCTATGTTCCCACTATTACAAGAAACCTAATAATTGTAGGTCAAATAGTTGAGAAAGGCTTGCAAGTTAGCTTCATCCAACATGGAAAACATAGCTCTATTCAACTTTGGGTCTCAAACCCTAAGTGAGCTTGAAGTGTGGTATAAGAGGCTAGCTCATGTGAATGAAAAAGCCTTGAAAGATGTTTGTAGGGATCAATTTTTTCTTGGATTTCCAAACATATCAAAGCAACACATGATCAATAGATGTGACGCATGCAAGAGTGGTAAGGCACAAAGAAAAAAATTTAACCACAAAGGCTACATCCACAACTTATTGGACTAAGTACATACAGGTGTGGGGGGGCCAAGCTAAGAACCTTCATTGATAGGATCAAGGTATTATGTATCATTTATTGATGACCATAGTAGATGGACTATTCTATACTTTATCAAGAGTAAGAATGAAGTCTTTGATTGCTTCAAAAAGTATCTAGCACATGTGGATAATCATATAGATAGATTACTCAAGAAGTTGAGATCTTATGGAGGGGGATAATTCTCGAACTATTTTTATGAGTTCTTGTAGGATAAAGGTATCAAAAGGTAAGTAACTACCAATTACTCTCGCCTAATGAATGGAATTGTAGAGAGAAGAAACAAGATAGAACAATGCTTGAAGAGAAAAGGTTGGATTAGCCACAACAATGCTAGAAGAGAAGAGGTTTCCACATTATCTATGTGTAGAGGCTATTTCAAGTATTGTGTACCTTGTCAATAGACTACCATCCAAATGAATTGAAGTTATCACTCCTTATGAAGCATGGTATGGAAGAAAACCTAGACTTGGACATTGCAAGGTGTTTGGTTTATTAGCTTATGTTCATGTACCATCACAAATAAAGATAAACTAGGTGAAATGGCAACAAAGGTAGTGTTGATTGGGTATGAATCAACTTAGATGGGATACAAGTTCTATAATCCTTCAACCGCAACTCACTACAAGTAGAGATTTGTTTGAAGTGGTATGATGAAACAAACAAAAGGTAACTCTACCATATGATCTTGATTATAATTCTCTTCAATTAGTAAGCAAGCATGATACACATGTCCACAATCCAAGAATTGATACAAATGATGACCAAGATGAAAAGGAAAAGGATTACAAGCTATGGAAATCAAGCGGCAAAGCAAAGATGCAAGAGTGTGGAGAATGCTCCAAGCAAGCACCTAGAAGGTCAATAAGGGAGAAAAGGTAACTAGAAAGGCATGTATATGATTCTACATTTGTTACAAAGCATTCAACCTACTTGGCAAAGGACTCAATTTCAGAGGAACCCTCAACCTATGAAGAGGCAACGGGAAACCCTCATTGGGAAAAGGCCATGAAAGAAGAAATAGATGCATTGAAGGAGATGGACACTTGGGATTTGGTTCTAATGTCATCCAATCAAAAGGTAATTGGTTGCAAATGGGTATATAAAGTTAAAAGAAACTCAAATGGATCATTTTACATGTAGAAGGCAAGATTATTTTCCAAAGGATGCTCACAAACTCATGGTATAGACTATGAGAAAACATTCTCACTAGTTTCAAAGACGACTACAATCAAAACATTGATAATTATATCTACTGCAAGAAATTGGAAACTCTTACAATTAGATGTGAAAAATGCATTCCTAAATGTTTGGATAAGTGAACAGGTATCCATTTCACAACCATCAGGTTTAAAACACCCTAATCATGCATCTTATGTTTGGAGAATTAAGAAAGCATTGTATGGATTGAAACAAGATCCTAGAGCTTGGAATTAGAGGTTGATTACATACCTTCAAGATCAAGGGCTTGAGCCTAGAAATTCAGAGCCTTCTCTACTCGTCAAAAGGGATCACAATGAGGTTATCTATCTATGTGGATATGTAGATGATATTACAATGATAGGTGATAATC
The DNA here is from genome assembly GCA_020310875.1 of Ceratopteris richardii. Taxonomy (NCBI): domain Eukaryota; kingdom Viridiplantae; phylum Streptophyta; class Polypodiopsida; order Polypodiales; family Pteridaceae; genus Ceratopteris; species Ceratopteris richardii. Next base: position 17,736,045 of record CM035440.1, on the reverse strand, counting down.
TAAATGGCATTCAAGAGATGCATGCAAGAGGAGTTCAAAATCAGCGACTTACATGAGCTTGCATATTTCTTAGGTATGCAGTTGATTTATATAGATGAAGGGATGCATCTAAGTCAGAGAAGATACTTCAAGACCTACTTTGCAAATTTAGAATAGATAACACAAAGCTTGTAGGTACACCTTTGGAATTGAACCATAAACTAAGTGTTTATGAAGGCGAGCAGATTGAAGATCCTACATGGTATCAAAGTTTAGTTGGTAGCTTGATATATGCTACTCACATAACTTATCATTTGCAAGTTCAAAATTGGTGTCATGGAGTGCAATGAAGCAACCAACAATTACTTTATCTTCAATTGAAGCAGAATATAGAGGTCTAACTATATGGCTCAAGGAGTTGTACTCAAATTTAGGACTTGTAACTTCCAAGCGTTACTTACTTGGAGATAATGTAAGTTCCATGCATCCAACTATAAATCCAATTTTTCATGCAAGGAAAAAGCACATAGACATCAATTACCACTTTGTAAGAGAGAAGCTTATGGCAAAGGAAATTGGCATTTTGTTTTGTTCCTACTGAGACACAAATAGCAGACATGATGAAAAGGGCACTTGATGGGATAAATCTTTGTAGATTCAAAGCTATGACAGGTATTCAACCTATCAAAGAATAAAGACTCAAGCATACTTTAGCTTCAAGGGGAGCTTTTGGAACATTAATCTTGCATTTTGCTGCACATTATTTCTTTGTATTAATTGGTTGATCACTTATGATCATTTCTTATAAGGTTCAAGAGATTTACCTTTGTAAAAGGAAAGATTAAAAGGCTTGAAAGCCAAGATTTAGAAGTGGTTGAGATTGATTCTCAATCAATCAATCAAGAAGTAGATTTAAATTCAACTTTCTCTTTTCCTAGACTGTAGGAAAATATTCCAATCAATCTATACTACCAAACTCACCTGATTTTGAATTCAAATTCATGAAGAAAAGGTGTGGTGATATCCTCAAGAGTCCATGTAAAGACTCCAAAACATTTTCATATTAATTATAGTGTTTATTTGAAGTAATACATATACTCTTGATCATTGTTTTGTTCCATTTTCTATTTAAAATTTTAACTCTCTAATTTATGTGTTTCAAGGCATGTGATTAATTCATTTCAGAGAAATCAAGGTTTTATAGACTCGGGGTCATTGTTTGCACATCCCTAAAAAATCAAGATGACATCCAATCATTGGTAAGGTGATTTCTTTTTCATTGGTTGATATAGATTAAGGATTTTATGCATTATAGCAAGCCAACCCTATGTATGACACTCCCTTTAGAGGAAGTTTTCCAATTTGTACTTTGTTGGCTACTTTTAGTGTTTGAATTCACAACTTCCATCAATTTTTAGAAGGTTTTTGTGAGATACTCAATGTGCAAGTTATCTATTTTGCATCAACTTGTTCTTGTTGATGCTACAAAGTACCTATTCAGTTCTATTGCACTAACCACAAGCCTAAAATGTATAATTTACATATCCAAAGAGCTAGGGCTAGTACTATGCTGGTTTATTGGACCAACTTCAACACTTCACAACTCAACTTTCCAAGCCTCTCCAAGCTTCTCCAATGTCTTTCAATTGGTAAGGGTGGAAAAGGGTGAGGTAATTGGCTCACTACACAGACTAAAGAGTTATCCTTAGTAGCATGGAAGGATAAGCAAGTACAAAAGCCTAACTTGGACTTCTAGGGAGAAGCTTGCATCGATATTATACACACATTTTGCATCCTCACCCTAGGAGAGATCCCACATGTCCTTATTTATGGAGACTATTAACCTTAGCTACCTAGTCTAGTTAAAGAACAAAATAAGGTTGGTAGGGTTATTTAACTGGAAGAATGCAATAATGTCAGATCCGTATGTTTTTCCCAACTATCTTACCAAATAGATATACAACAGATTATTAACACAGTATCAATATTACACTATGTTATCTTCACCAAAGTACACTGAACAAATTATAGACTTATGCTTCACCGAGTAGTTAACTATTAGATTGATTAACTTCATTGAAAAATGATCAAAGTTACTTATACCAAGAGGAAATAATACTTTAGATAGCGATACAGAATGATATGCAAAATTGAATCATCACTATGTAGTACAACACAGACAGCTAGGCATGTCTGGTGTCTGTGTAATACTTCCACCTATCTGTTCTCCATGCACAAGAGGGAACAATGTGAATTAAATGAAAGGTTACATTTTGGAGACTCTACCTCTTTGAGGAGTCACTTTGGGATAGCTTTACATAGGTGTCCGATGGCTAATGCCATGCTTAGAGGACATAAATCCAAAATATAGCTGAGGACCTATTCGGCATCGTTGTGCTCATCTTTTCAAGGAGAATACATCATTCTTAAATGAATCTCACACTTCAACAAAAATACTATGAATCTTTTTAGACTAGGTTTTAAAGATCTTCCGCACCTTCTCCCATAGGAGAGTGATAGAGCGTTTCGGGTTAGCGAATGGGGAGGCTTGATTTACAATAGAATGGGTCTGCACTTTAGTAAGCTATAGGCCAAACTCTTCGTGGAGGTAAAAATCTTGCTTCGTCGGATGTTTTTGGAACTTTGTCTCTACTCAAGCTCCTTGGGAATCCGCTCCTTAAGGGACCTCCCCACCTCTAGAGACTATTGGAGACTGGTCATCTACTGGTTCATGGCTTCAAGTTGTTCTTCCTCCTACATTGTCTCAGTATACGATTGCTCATTGGTCTCGTGGAGGCCCATGGCCATCTATTGAAGGAGTTCATAGTCATTATCTTGATCCTTCAACTAGAGCTTCAGCTCATTTATGGTAGCTTCCTACACCCTTGTTTCCTTTTCAAGCTCTTGAATATGCAAGAGGTGGTGAGTATTAGCTCCTTGCATGTTTCTGACTTGCTTCTAGTAATTTTCTATTTCTCCCTTTGAATCTTCAAAAAAATCCTTTGAAATATTGTTCCAATCTAGGCATTGGAAACCTATTTTTGATAGTTACCTTATTAAGTGATCTATAGTCTATACATAGCCTCATAGAGCCATCTTTCTTTTTAACTAGGAGCATTGGTGATGCCCAAGGAAAGTTACTAGGTTTAATGAAGCCCTTATCTAAATAATCCTACAATTGCCTCTCAACCTCCTCATGCTCAGAAACACTAAGCCTATAAGGTGGCCTACAAATAGGGTTAGTGTTAGTAGATACCTCAATGGTATGGTCAATGTCCCTTTTCTTAGGTGGTAGCCCTCTAGGTAATTGAGTGGGACAAACATCTCTATACTCAAACATAAGATCCTTAAAACTTTTAACCACACACTCTTGCAAAAAAGAATAATACAAAGTCCTGTCCATATTTACATTCCTAGCATGAAAATATACATCAGATGAATTGTCTGTACAATGCTCAATATCATGACTATACAATAAAAACATCTCATGTACATGCTAAAAATAACAAAGACTATACAAATCTAAGGATGAAATGAGAGGTGCACTAGGTACATCTCTCTCTCCTTGAATACAAACTTTACTTCCATTCTTTTCAAATTCAAGTGTGTTGTTTTGATAGCTGCGTTTAAGTGTGTCTTCTAACCCCCCATAGACACTCTCTTCCTAACACAAGGTCTATCCTCTCCATATTCATAAATTGAAATTCCATGTGATCTATATAGTCCTGCATCTTGACTTTCAAATTGGATACCATAATATCCCATATCCTCTTGTCTTCCCCTTGCATCATAGTACTATGTAGTTATGTGCACTCGGTTGCTAGGGAATCTTCAATTTGTTGACTGGAGCATAGTTTATAACATTACGAGTGGTAGATTCATCTATCATGACCTGCACCTTGGTCCCATATACACCTCTCCTTTGTGTTCATCTTCTTGACTTAGGTTTGGAAAATCATTTTCCGAACCATATGGTGGTTTAACTTTCCTACAATCATCTTCAAATCAAGAGTTAATCTCATCAAAGACTACATCTTTACTAACTATGGATACCTTGTTAGTGGGATTATGAAGTCTATAGCCCTTTTGATTCTGATCATACCCAATGAATATGCACTTCTCAGCCTTACGGTCAAGTTTCCCTCTAATTTTTGATGGGATGTGTGCATAGGCAATGCATCCAAATGTCTTGTAATGATCCAATGAGAGTCTCTTACCATTCCAAACTTCAAATGGTTTCATACCATCCAATGACTTGGATGGAAGCCTATTAACCAAATAGGTAGCTGTAGAAACAGCCTTTGTGCACAAATAATTAGGTAATTTTTTCTCATTTAACATAGACCTAGATGCCTCAACAATTAACCTGTTCCTTCTCTCTATCACGCCATCCAATTCAAGAGTATACCTGGTTGTTACTTCCCTCTTTATGCCTCTCTCCTGTAGGAATAAATCAATTTCATGTGAAAAGTAGTCACCACCTCCATCAGACTTGATTCTCTTCAAGCTTCTCCCTATTTGGTTATCCACTAATGCCAAGTATTTCTTAAAACAAGTAAACACCTCATCCTTATGCTTCATAAAATAGAGAATTGTCCACCTACTATAGTCATCAATAAAAGAGACATAGTATCTTGATCGTGAGATGGATGGATCTTTGCTAGGAACCCACACATCAGTGTGTACAAGCTCTAATGAATCTTCATGGATGTATCCTTTCATGTTAAATGGTTGTCTATGAGCTTTGCCAAATTGGAAAGCTCCATGTTTGTAGATCATATGCTACTTGGTCACATTAGGAATCCCAAGCACACTTGGATACCTGTAAATTTTCTTTAGAGTTCTCTCTCTAATGTGCTCTAGCCTCTTCCGCCATATTTCCAACTCAGTTAGGGTTTGGTTTCTATAACTAAATAGTGCTATGTTCCTTGTGTCTTCAATTTCAAAAGTAAAAAATCTACCTAACTTATCACCTTTGGCTATCCTTTTGAAACCTTGTTGGGGGTCTTCCACATATGCTCCATGCTTTGTGAACCTGACTTGTAGACCTTTCTCTACTATCTGCCCAACACTAATTAAATTTTTTGGTTATGGTAGGCACATACAAAACGTTTCTTAAAAGGTTCATACTACCATCTGATGTCTTAACATTTCCAATTTTCTTGACTGAATGCTTGGTGTCATCACCTAATTCTACCTCATGCTTTCCCTTTGGTTCTTCTAGTTCAGATAAGAGTGCTACATTCCCTGCCACATGATTTGAACAACCCGAGTCAATGTAAAAGAGATGCTCATCATCTTTACCTTGCTTGAATGTCATGTTCATAATTATTGGTGTAAATTCCAATCCTTCACACTTGGCTAGGCATTGGAAGCATTTTGTGCAACTTCTTAAAGATACACATGAACTATTGCTTATGGTTTTTATGATTAAACTTTTTTAAAAGTCTTAATGACTGGGAAGAATCTTGTAAAGCCTACAAACTCGTTGAATTTGGAGAGATAAAGCTATGAATCATTTTGGTGCAATATCTCCTAACTTAGAGGAGAAATTTTAGGCAAATCCAAGATTGAATTTGAATTCAAACTTGGAGACAAGGCATCTATAAAAGATGGCTGTAAATCTTTCCATGTAAGCTCTCCATTCTAGAGCATACAATTGATCAATTGAAAAGATTGTGTGGCTCCCACTATAGTCTACATCTCTCACTATGATTGGGCATTATTCTTTTTGCCAATGATCATGTACAACATTTTAATATAATACAACATACCATTGATAATCTCTGTTGGTCTCTCTATTATTGTCACTCAGAATAGTGAATTTGTCGTGCTCATATTGCAGTGATCTCTCCACCATTTTCAATGTGCTATAGCTCATTGGAACAAGTGCAAAGTCTATTGCAAACTACCAAAGTTTGAAGAAGTTTTAGTTAGCCAATTGGGAGAAAAGCATCTCAAAGTGGTCACTGGTCATTCTCTGTAGAGTTCCTAAAAAGTCGGGGGTAAGCTTCTACTTGTTAAAGTGATTGCTCAGAGTATAGTCTATCATTTTAAGTGATCTAACTTGGAAGCATTAGCTCCCTAAGCATATTAGATACCCTCAAAAGGAATTGTTCTAATTGCTGTTGTACTCTGAGTACTGAGCAAAATTTCTACCAGGTATCAAGACCAAAATAATAACGTTTTAGTCATGAGCTTGTTGCAAACTTATTTGTTTTGATCAAAGTGGTTGAAGCAGCATCTCCAAAGTACAAACATACTTATTTGGTGTCATTGGAAAGCTAAAAAGGACCTACAATACAAATCTAAAGTAAACTAGGGCTGGTACAAAGCAGCGATTAGCAGTACGAATTCATTTCTTGAGGTGTCCATCCATCTTTTCCCAACAGTGGTATCAGAGAAACTTGAGGTAAAATGGGAGATGGTTTTCCTTCATTTATTGATATATGGTTTTATTGGACATTAAAAACTACCAACCATGGTCCTTGAGGATGAAGACATACTTGCAAGGAAGGATTCTTTATGGATACATATCAGGAGATGAGGAGATGCCCGGTTTTAGAGCCAAAGGACAACCTACAAGAGAGGAGCTTGAAAGACTCAACTCATGGTTTGTCAAAGATGCATCAGCAAAGTCATACTTACTTAACTCTATTTCTGAATTTCTTCTTCCACACATTAGGAACTATAAGACATCCCAAGAGACTTTGGATACATTGTCTTCATATTTTTCTTCCAACAAAAGGGCTAGGAAGAACCAATTGTGGATTGAACTTACCACTCAAAGGAGGCAACCCAAGCAAAGTATTTCAGAATATGTGACCAAAGTCATGGATCTGGCTCACCAATTGGCAAGCATAGGAGAGGAGATTGAAGAGGAGCAAATTGTGAGGCAAGTAATCAATGGTATCAAGGCAGATGACAAATGGGAAAGCTTCACAACTGCTATGGACTTATACATGGACATGCAGATTCCATATCTTACCACATTCATGGGGCAACTCTTTACCCATGAAGCCAAGCTAAAAAAAATGGAGATTCATCGAGAGCTAACAACCCATCTGCCCTATACATAGATAAAGACAAGTCTATAGAGAAAGAGAAAAATAAAAAGAGTGAAGATGAAGGTACTACTTCTCAAGCTAACTATGCAGGAAGAGGTAGGAACTAAAACATTTCTTGTGAACCTTAGTTTTTGGCTTAACCTGAGATGATAGGTTTTCTAACTTTGGACAGTCGGTTCCCTGGTCATATTAACTCCAAATTGGGTGCTCTATAGCGTATTAGAAAGTTAATAGAGTCTACTATGTGTGGGCCAATTTCAAAGCCATTGGATCTCTAAGTTGTGACTCAATTAGGTTTTAGTAAGCATGTGTCTTATTGGGTACATTCTAGAAGAGGTTCTCTAACTTTCGCGGTGTGTATTGGAGTGAAATTTGTCCACACATAGATAGATAGATAGATAGATAGATAGATAGATAGATAGATAGATAGATAGATAGATAGATAGATAGATAGATAGATAGATAGATAGATAGATAGATAGATAGATAGATCGATAGATAGATAGCTATTACCGTTAGTGTCCATGTGAAAGGCCAAATGGCCACTAGACATTTCTTTGTATATGTTCTTTAATAAAACATATAGTGGCTTAGTCAGCCACAGACTATAAGTTCGACCGCATTTTGTATAGCATAAGAAGTCTCTCTTCGTGCTCCGGGTGTACTGTGTTTTTCTACATATTCTAGAGCTTCCGTATGGAGTACTATATGCGGCCTTAGGAGCTCACTTTTCTACTCCAAGGATATTGTCATGGAGATCTCGAGAAGGAGAGCGCACTATGGTGTAGCGCCATTGAAACACTTCACTGGTATTGGAGCAGTTCGATGCAAAAGCTTTTTCCCTTTTGTGTGGGCAAAGCAAGCACCCCCAACTTCCTCCAAGGCTTACGACTAAGGTGGTGACCAAGGCATAGACCTTGGCATACCTTGTCATCCGAGTCACCGAAGTCACCGGTGGCACCGTTGGCTGCGTGGGAGGGAGAACCTCAACAATTATAGAATATAGAGGTTCTCGGTACTTCCCAGGATGTCACCCATCCCAGTATTGTCCCCCTCGAGCTCGCTTAACCATGGCAACCTCTTACCACTAAGCTACACTCTTGTGGTGTCTAAAGAAGGGGAAAGACTAAAGTTGACATTACCTTGAACATGTTTTGGTCCCTCAAAGCTTCATTCTTTACTTTCAAAGCCTATTTTTGAAGCATTTTTGGTGTGTCTTTTGGAGCCCTTTTGGAGTACTTTCGCACATAGTTCTCTTCACGTAGGTCTAAAAACATCACGAAGAGTGTTCTTTGTACTTCTCCAACATGAAATATCAACCTTTGGGGCTGTGTTTTCAGCCACACTCATAAAACCAGAGGTTTCTTGAAAGATTTCAGTTTTGGTGGGAGCAACTGCTACAAATTTATGCAATTTTTTGAGCCAAAAACATCAAAGTTGACAGACACTTGCGAGTGTTATTGGCTAGTTTTTTGGCTGTATATTCAGCCTTGAGTGTCATTTTACTCCATATATTGAGCACATACACACCATGTATGCTTCTGTGGATACTGCTTATGTACATCCATGTGGTCATTGATATAGCGGTTACGTTCTTTGCATAAAGACTTTTACGTTTGATAAAGAGGGTCGTGGTGAGGTTTTCTTAACTAGGAGACACCTAGATGTTGGGGTCTCTTCGGTGATGCAGGTGGAAGACTTACCCAGCATCGTCATAAGAGATGTATGATAGTTTTTCATAGGTGCTCGATAAGCCTAGTTGGCTTCTATTGGGTAACTGATTATATGCAGTGGATTTAGTGATTCACTATGCAGGCAAACATGTTAGTACTTGCAGTTTTATCATATCTTGACACTAGTCATACACTCATTTTGTAGAGGATACTCTAGAAAAAAGTTTCTAGTTTTTTGGTTTTGTCAACTATACAGTGGTCGATTTACTCCTTGATACACTTATTTGTTGGTGTTTGGAGTCTTCTAGCTCCACTATCATTCCATTCAGTTCTCTACCATCATGGTGCCAGAGGTATTAGGCACATCCGGTGGATCAAGGTCTATTGCTAGTGCTCCAAGGAGGAGCTATAACTTGCAGGCCAAAGAACATTTTGAGATCCAAAAATTTGATGGCACAAACTTTGCTCTATGGAAGAATCAGATTACAGATGTGTTGATTCAAAGGAGGCAACGAAAGCCAGTAAATGGAATTTCAAAGAAGCATGCTAACATGGATGAAGATGATTGGGATGAGTTAGATGAAATGGCCAGGTGTTAGCAGCAGACAAGGGAGTCAACGACGATCTGGCAAGTAGGCCAATAATTTTCTTCATGAAGAAGCAAGTACGAGCATTCACGCAGATCTAGCACTAAGGCAACCTTTAATTTTTCAACACCCTTACACCAATTAAAAGTGATTCTCATCACTAACAACCCCTGTAAATACCATTTCATATTTTTGTAGCTCCATTTTGTGCAAGCCGAGGAGTCCTCGAGCTTGAGGAGCCTTAGAAGTAGTTGCTAACCAATTTTCGTATTTTTTAGATCTCGTTTGAGCCCTCAAATAAGCCCTGGAACCTAATTTTTAACTAGGCCGGACACTAGGTCCGAACAGGGCCAAAGCTAGTCAAAAACTATAAAAGGAGCTAGAGAGCTCATTTTTGAGGTTAGATTGTAAATGAAACGAACTTGTAAGAGCTTCTTGAAAGTAATCTAAGAACTCCATTGCTTCTCACTCTTTGTCTTGCCGTGTGTGCGCGTGTGTGTGTATGTGTGTGCATGTTTGTGTGCTTCTCACTCACGCACTTGTGCTTCACTTGCTCGAGGTCTTCATACCATCCTCACGTCTTCCCGGATTGACATTAAAGGAGGTGCTACTCATCACTGAGCTACACCAAATTTTGGCGCCGTTGCCGGGGATCGAGCTTTGAGGACGAGCGTGTGATGGTAAGACGTAGAGTTGACGCGTTGGAGTTGTAGGTATTTTCTTCACTTTCATCTATCTTCTTGTTTTTTCTTCACCATCTTTATCGCCATCATCATCTTCACCATCTCCCACCTCCATCTCCATCATCGCGAAAATCTTCAGTTTTGATCATATCACCATCTCCACCTCATTTCCTTCATTCTACTTGTGAGAGAGAGCGAGAGAGCGATATTGCTTGCACTGTTTTTTGCATGTTTATTGTGTTTCTTGCAGGTATCTTCATCATCATCCCCTCCAGCTTCCTGCGCAGGTACGAAACTTGTCGAAACTGTCTCGCGGTCGCAGGCTTCTGTCGATCGCGACTGACAGAAATTTTTGGTTTTTCACAAAATTGAGTGCACCACTAGAACAAGCACAAGGAGCACATCCTAAAACACTAAAAACAGTAGAAAAATTCCGAGGTTTTCTGTCAATCGCGACCGACAGCCTCTGTCAATCGCGACCGACAAACCCTGTCAATCGCAACCGACAGACCCTGTCAATCGCGATCGACAGACCTCGCGACCGACAGACTGCCACGTAGGACCCTGTCAATCACGATTGATACCGTCGATCGCGATCGACAGCCACGACCGACATCTCTGTCAGTCGTGATTGACACCGTCGATCGCGACCGACTGAAATTCAACGACTGATTGACTTTTACGCGTAGCCACGTGTCCATCGCGACTGATAGGCCCCCGATTGACTGAAATTTCGGCGAAAAATCCGGAAAACGTCTCGATCGCGATTGATACTGTCGATCGCGATTGACAGCCACGATCGACTCTGTCGATCGCGATTGACACTGTCGATCGCGACTGACAGCCCCGATGGACACCTCTGTCAATCGCGATTGACAGACCTGTCGATCGCGATTGACAGGCTTTTCGGCCAAAAATTAGGGTTTGCTTTAGTTCAAACTTTGGGATAAAATTTTGGGGCAAATAGTCACTCCATTGGCATAATTGGAGGTTCCTACACTTGTGTTTTGGGAGAAAATCATAGGATCTGTCAGCCAGATTGAATCCTCTCCTAACCCCCTAAACCCTGAACAGTCATAACTTCTTCATACGAAATCAAATTTTTGAGCTCTAGGGCTTGTTGGAAAGCTCGGGGCATCTACTACACGCCCTCAACTGTTTTTTATAAAGATAATGCGTTGATTTTCAGATAGGGTATTTTGAAGTTGACCAGACCCAGGGGGATCAAAGTCAGGGGTCTTTAGAATTGTTTTCTTAAAAAATCACTATGCAAGTTTGTGTTTGTGCTACAGGAATGAAAATACTTGGTTCTGTCTTTGGAATTTAAATTTTTAAGCTAACTTTGGAACTTTTACAGATCCTTTGAGAGCATCGCAAGGCGTTCTAAGTAAGTGTAAGTGTAAGCTTGGGAACACACTTCCTGGGCACTCAAGGGCAACCAAGCAGGAAACAAAAGGTTGGAAACTTTTAACCCCCTCTGTCAATTCATAGTTTAGGCTAAGAACGACGAGAGGTAGGAGTAAGTCAGGGCGAAGATAGGCAGGTATCAAGTTGAAGACTACCTAAAAACTCAAGTCCAAGCTAAAAACCTAATCTCTGTACTGTCGATAACATAAAGGAAAAGAACCTAACGTGGAACGATCAACCTGAAAGCACGAAGAACATTCAAGTGTTACTGACGACGTAAAATTAGACAAGACCGTAAACACGAGAAATAAATAAAAAGAATCAAGTGACTAATATAGAGTAACCAGAAACGAGGTTGTACTCTGGGCAAAGAATTGGGCTACTTAGATAGGCATATGAACCTTAGATCAGGATGACATCTTGTAAGGGAGAGACAAAGCCTTAGGTCTTCAGAGGCTAGTGTTAACCACACTGCTAGGTCTTGGGCCCAGCAGTTGAGCCACCACTCGTACTACCCTAGCTCTGAGACCAGTGAGTCAGAGATGTCTCAAGGCATGGACAGACCTACGAGAAGTTCAGGAGTGCCTTACTTGTACAGGGTAGAAGGCCCTTACAAAACACAGCTGGAATACCTGAGGACCAACCGATTAGGTGCTAGCATCTATGAGGACGGCTTAGGAAGATCTGTGGTACAGATTAAGAATCCTGATCAATCCATTGGACTAGAGCACCCAGCAGTCAAATTTGAAAACGGTGCATACCTGGACAAGGAAGGAACCATATACGTAGTCACCAGTCACCCAGATAGGACAGATGAATTTGGAAATGTAATCTCTGAAGCGGACTTAGGTGACTTGGAACAAGGAAACATGGGTGCGGAACCTAGAACCCCTCGAGGCAAATCTGTTCTCACTAGGATTATCACGCCTGAGTGGGTTCCCCAAGACAACAAGAGCATAGAGTTGCTCCTCAATCGAGAAACTGACGAAGCCTTTTGGAGATATAAATCTAATCAGCCAACTGATATAGGAACTATCATGATCTATGAGTTTAAGGATCCGGATAGCCCAGGTAGAGTGACCTACTTAGATCACACTTCGGAAAGGATCTTTGTGGTGACAGAAAATGATAGGCATGCTTACACTTGGAAGGGTGAATTCATTTTTTCCCAACCAAGATCGAATGTATCCTATGGTCACCCTGGAGCTGGAACATCCCAAGCTCATGGAACTCAAAGAGACAGAAGTAGAGATAGACCAGAAGTAAGCTTTGCCAACCCCGTGGGCAGAGAAAGAACGAGGACGGAGACGAATAGAGTAGAACCAGAGATACTTAGGGCTCACCGGAACCAGAGAAATGTGGATGGATTCCCTCTGCCGAGACCTAGAGAGCACACAAGAACTCTGAGACCGACCCAGCTAGTTAAGTCCATGAAGAATTACTTTGATGGCACAGGAGATCCCTATGATCATGTGGCGGAGTTCAAGCAAGTCTTGAGAGCTGAACAAGTGGAGGATCTATTCACGCAGTACAATGCCTTCGGTCTAACCCTTAGGAACACAGCACTTACATGGTTTCAGCCATTGGATGAGCGACAGTTCAGGAGCATAGACCAACTCCTAGAGGCTTTCATCGTAGAGTTCTCTAAGAGTGGCATAAGACACAATACCTCCTCACTGATTCACAGCTTCAAGCAAACCCCTCAAGAGACCGTGAGACTTGCAGGAAGAAGATTTAGGCAATATCTTGAAAGATGCCCTGTTTCGGAGCAACCTACACCAGCTAAACAAGTAGCCTTATTCTTGGATGGATTGCTAAGTACGAAATTGAGATCCTATGTGTATCTGGAGGACCCTAGGACTATAGAAGAGTGTGTACGCATGTGCATTGACATTGAAGATAACCTAGGGGAAGAACTAGAGCTTTCCAAAATCTACAAAGATTCAGATAGTGCTTCTAGTCACTCTTCCACGCAAACCACATCAATTGAGGAACTCGCAGAGAAAGTGGCCCAAAAACTAGGCGTCTCTAGCAAACAAATTCCAAGGTTTGCCCCTGTGAAAAGGTGCTATACGTGTGGTGGTGACCACATGGCGAATGTCTGCCCCATTATGACTCAGCCCCAAGTAAATCCTAGTAGCCAGTATTGCACCATAGAACGGAGATACACCAATCACACCGCACAAGATTGCCCATACAACAAGCAGGCAGTTAGGCAACCCTACCCTCAGACATACCCGCAGCAAGGAAGATACCAGAACCAGTACCCTCCACAGCCATATGGCAGGCCACAACAAAATTATCAACCACAATACCAAAACCAACAAAGACCTCAGCCAGTGTTAGCTCAACAACCCCCTGCCCCAGCTAATGTGATTCCGGTAAAGTATGCTGTTGCAGAAGAAAACCTGAATAGAGCTATAGTCCCTGTGACACCCTTGATTTCTGAAAGTGACCCGAGTGACCATAGCTTTGATTCTACACATGTTGATAGTCCACAGGCGTACTACATGCAGTCTCCAGAACATGATGAGTCCTACTATAGTGAAGAGCCGAGTGAACCTAGTTGGGAGCCCGATTACACAAATGTCATGTATGCAAACCCCAACCCTAGGCCTCAATCTAGGCAGGTAAGACCTCCATTCCCAAGAGGACCGTGCTACAGATGCCAAGGAGATCACTTCATTCGTGATTGTCCCTTACCTCCACCTACACAACCCCAGTCAGTGACGATCCAAGGCTTTTGCCAAGATTGTGGAAAAGAGCATCTCTTACGAGATTGCCCAAAGAACCCCAATAATATGCCAAAAATCACGCCTATCAACGTTATTGGATTAGTGGTAGACTCCACAGGAAGTGTCACTTCCACTGCTCCGGTACAGGTAGTCACTAGAGCTCAAGCATTGCAGCAAAACCAAGGGGTAGACCAGGAAAAGAGCCCAACAGCTAGTGAAACGGAGAGCATAACCAAGAAAAGGACTAGAGCGTGGAAAGATAGTCGAGAAAGAATGAAAAGACAATGGGGTAAAAAGATGAGTGAACTTGAGGAAAGCATAAGAGAAACCAAAGTCAGGATAACTGAACTCACATCTCAAACTCCCTCTCACACTACCCCACCACCACCTTTCCCATCGCCATCCGACCAGCCACCTTCCAACCCGCCTCACCTAAACCCACCACCCCCTAGAGTAGGATCAGTCCTAGCAGATCCCACTCCCGAAGACCTTAATATGATGCTTAAAGCATATCAGGCCAGAATCCAAGAAGGGCCAACCATAACCGATCATGAAAAATGCTACCCTAGAGCCGAGCTAGAGCTTGAACGAACTAAAATTTGTGCCAAAATGGTGGAATTGGCTCAGACCATGTTTGAAGCTAGTCGCCTCTTTAACATCTCTAGCTCAGCTAAGACGCAGTTACATTTTGATGGACTGCTAGAAAGAATAGAGAAACTAATTGCACAATCAGAAAAGGAACTTGCCCCTCAAAGAAAGGAAAGGGCAAGAGAACGGATAAGCCAGCCTCTTCAGGAAGCCCATGTGCCTCCTCAAGAAGCTTATCTTTCCCCCCAAAAGGCAGATGAGCCTCCCTCGAAAGCTCACGTACCTCCACAGGTTGCCTACATTCCTTCTCAGAGAGCATATGAGCTTGTTCGGAAAAGTAATAGAACAAGTAATCCTCCCCAGGAAGCTTGTGCTCCAAACATCTATGAGAGCGAGGAAAGAGCCAACGATAGAATAAGCCCTCCTTCCCAGGTTGCATATGTGCCTAATTCTACGGAGCCAGACACTTCTTCTTCTATGAATCGGTTTGCACCAGACTTCCTACGAGAAATTCAAGAAGATAAATGGGACAACGAAAGTGAAGTCGCCCCTCCCTTTGAACTTGTGGATGATGCACACGACCAATTCCCACAAGACATCCCATCTATTTACGGGGAACATGAGGGTACTCAGTCTCACGAGAGATTGGACTTTGAATCCAATTCCATACAAGAGCTACCCCATTTCACAGGCCCATGGGAAGCAAAGTCCACGTGTATGAGAGCACCCACAGTCATGGTAAGAAACGAAGATTCAGTCATACCTAGGAACACAGAGGTAGTGAAGAACACTAACGTGCAATGCAATCTCAAGTTAGAAGAGCTACTCAAGGGTAGACCTGAATCGTGGAAACATGTAACCAAACAAGTAACTGAGATAGCAAAACCTCGTTCCCAGGTAGGATCACATAGGACAGTGCCAGAGATACCCTTGGATAAGATAGGAGATATGTGTGAAGGTGAAGAAGGGAACACCTATCTTCCCATTACTTATCAGGAGTACACCACCAAGGCAATTTTGGACTCAGGTGCAGGAGTTGCAATTGCCACCACCTCCCTATGGAAGCGTTGGGGCAAGCCGGCACTCAGGCCAACGAGAGTGAAATTGCAGATGGCCGATGGTCATATTGAGAGACCCTTAGGATTGCTAGAAGGAATAACTCTCACCACCTGTGGTGTCGAGTTTGAGCATACATTTGCTATATGTGACTTCAGCAAGAACCATGCCTATGAAATGATCTTGGGACGACCTGTTATGCGAGAGTTGCAAGTGGTACAGGATTGGGGAACCAATTCTTTGTACCTGCAACACTTGGGTGTTACGACCAAAGTGAATCTCAAGGATTACTCTCATAGAGATGTCCCTCCTATTCAATGGAATCCCATCCATAGAGCCAAAGATGATACAGAATCTGTGCATTCCATAGGATCAGGATCCTCATGGATGCATGAAGACACCCACTTATGGATGTGCAAGGTAGCAGTAGAAGAAGAGAAGAGAGAGAAGGCTAGAGATATAGGTGCAAACGAAACACATAGACCCATTCAAGACCCAGCCTATGCACCTGTAGTCTTTCCTGATGACGAATTTGAACCCCATGGCTGGGCAGAAATCCTAGCAACAATGGACGTAGCCATCAATGAGGAACAATGGACGCCTCACTGTGATGAGGATGGCTATGACATTTCAGTCTTCTCCATAGAGCCAATCATGGGGGAGGCAGTTCTAGAAGAATGCGAACCTAGCCCTGATGCATTTGAGGATGCAAGTGACTCCGATCTAGAGTCAATCATTATGGACCCACCTTTTGAATCAGATGAAGAATACTTCCAGGAAGTAGAATTTCAACCCCAGAGGCATGGAGAGCTTACAAATGATGTAAGATTAGCAACACATGTGACCCCGAAGGAAGAAGGAAAGAAACGAAAGAAGAGAGAAGTATCACCAGAAGAGGAAGAATCTTTGTTTGAGGTCCCAGAAAATTTTAAGAAGTATGAGATAGATGACAGGAGAGTCATGATAAGAATGCCTAAACGAGAGGCACAAGTAGGAGAGGCCTATGATAACAAAGAAACCACCAAGAAAATAGTAGTAGCCCTAGAAGAAGGAGAGGAGAGATGCACATACATTGACCATGACCTAACAGAGGAAGAAGAGCATGCGTTAATTGCCTTGCTAAGAGAATACAGAGATGTGTTCGCTTGGAGTTACAAGGATTTGAAAGGTGTTGACCCTGACATATGCTCACACACCATCCCCATGACCTCAGATGCTAAACCCTCTAAGCAAAAGCCCTACACATATAACGATAATTACGCTGCTAAGATCAAAGAAGAGATAGATAGACTGGTTGAAGCTGGATTTATCTATGAAATTGAGCACACTGAATGGGTATCCCCCATCGTAGTGGTGCCCAAGAAGAATGGCAAGCTTCGTGTGTGCATTAACTTGAAAAAGGTTAATGCAGCCACGATTCGAGATAACTATCCGCTTCCCATCACAGAACATCTCTTAGAAAGAGTGGCAGGCAAGGAAGTGTATAGCTTTCTTGATGGATTTTCAGGTTACAATCAAGTAGCCATAGCTCCAGAGGATCAGCATAAGACAGCCTTTGCCACAGAATGGGGCATTTTTTCCTTCAGAGTAATGCCATTTGGGCTTACCAATGCACCAGCTACCTTCCAAAGGCTGATGTGCCATGTATTTAAAGAGTTCCTGAGGAGAAACTTAGAAGTCTACGTTGATGATCTTTGTGCTCATTCGAACATTAGGCAAACCCATATCCCTGAACTCAGGCAAATCTTCGACAAATGTAGAGAATATCAAGTCTGCGTGAACCGAGAAAAATGTGTTTTCATGGTCAGGCAAGGCAAGATTCTAGGATACATAGTGTCAAAGAATGGCATATCCACTGATGAAGAGAAAGTGAGAGCTATAGCAGAGCTACCTCGGCCAAAAAATGTCAAGGAAGTACAAGCTTTCATGGGGCATTGTGGTTATTACCGACGATTTATACACATGTATGCTGTCATTGCAAAGCCCATGTACGGACTTCTGACTAACTTTGAGTGGACGGATGAATGTGAGAATTCCTTCTAGGAGCTTAAACGACGATTATGTTCAGCACCAATCTTGACCACACCAGATTGGAATAAGCCATTCCATGTTCATGTGGATGCATCCAATTATGCCATTGGATGTGTGCTTGCACAACCTACTGGTGAAGGTAATATGGATCTTCCAATTGCCTATGCCAGTAGACAGTTGAATGCGGCTGAACAAAATTACACCACTACGGAGAGAGAAGGCTTAGGCATGGTATATGTAGTTAAGAAATTTAGACACTATTTGCTTGCAAATAAGTTTAAATTTTTTACTGATCATCAGGCTTTGCTATACCTCGTAAACAAACCATGCAATACAGGAAGATTAGTAAGATGGTTTCTCCTACTAATGGAATATGATTTCGAGGTTGTGGTAAGGAAAGGGAGGACTCACTTGAGAGCTGATCATCTCTCTAGGCTCACCTCCGGAGAAGCCCCACAGGGAGTATCAGAGGATCTTCCTGATGCTTACTTGTTTAATTTGGAAGTGGTGCCGCAGTGGGCTAAGCCATTAGTGCCAGTATTAACATACGGGCCTAACCATCCAGTAGTAAACACACAGAA
Source organism: Ceratopteris richardii (assembly GCA_020310875.1). Taxonomy (NCBI): domain Eukaryota; kingdom Viridiplantae; phylum Streptophyta; class Polypodiopsida; order Polypodiales; family Pteridaceae; genus Ceratopteris; species Ceratopteris richardii. Next base: position 17,717,658 of record CM035440.1, on the reverse strand, counting down.
TATCTATCTATCTATCTATCTATCTATCTATCTATCTATCTATCTATCTATCTATCTATCTATCTATCTATCTATCTATACATCTATCTATGTATCTATCTATCTATCTATCTATCTATCTATCTATCTATCTATCTATCTATCTATCTATCTATCTATCTATCTATCTATTTATCTATCTATCTATCTATCTATCTATCTATCTATGTATCTATCTATCTATCTATCTATCTATCTATCTATCACTACAAGAAAAAGGGGGGCGTAGTGACGCCCCCGAATCGGGAAAAAAACGAAAACCGTCGCTTATGCGACGAAATCGTCGCATAAGCGACGGTAAAAAATCGGATTTTTTTTTTTGGCCGAGCATCGTCGCATAAGCGACGGTAGCGTCGCTTATGCGACGCTACACCGAAGCGTCGCCAAGAGCGTCGCTAGTTAGCGATGCACTTAGCGACGTTGGCAAACTGCAGAGCGTCGCATATGCGACGCTCTGGAATGTAAAAAAAAAAATTCAATCCTCCCGGCACATTTGTGCCGGGCCTTGAACGCGAGGAAAAACACAAAGACCGAGAGAGAGAGAGAGAGAGAAAGAGCGCACGCGAGAGGGAGAGAGAGAAGAGAGACTATTGACAGGTATGCGCACACACACACTTACACACACACACATATACACGCATAGACACACACACACATACGCATAGACACACACACATACACACAAATACACAGACATAGACACACATACACAATGCATAATTCATACACATACACACATGCACACATAATGCATACACATGCACACACATATACACATGCACACACATATACATGCACACACACATACATATGTACACACACATATACACGCATAGACACACACACACATACACATAGACACACACTCACATAATGCATACACATGCACACACATATACACATGCACACACATATACATGCACACACACATACACATGCATAATGCATACACATACACACATGCACACATAATGCATACACATGCACACACATATACACATGCACACACATATACATGCACACACACATACACATGCACACACACACATATGTACACACACATATACACGCATAGACACACACACACATACGCATAGACACACACACACATATACACAAATACACACACATAGACACACATACACAATGCATAATGCATACACATACACACATGCACACATAATGCATACACATGCACACACATATACACATGCACACACATATACATGCACACACACATACATATGTACACACACATATACACGCATAGACACACACACACATACGCATAGACACACACTCACATAATGCATACACATGCACACACATATACACATGCACACACATATACACATGCACACACATATACATGCACACACACATACACATGCATAATGCATACACATACACACATGCACACATAATGCATACACATGCACACACATATACACATGCACACACATATACATGCACACACACATACACATGCACACAGACACACACATATGTACACACACACATATGCACACACACATATACACGCATAGACACACACACACATACGCATAGACACACACACACACATATACACAAATACACACACATAGACACACATACACAATGCATAATGCATACACATACACACATGCACACATAATGCATACACATGCACACACATATACACATGCACACACATATACATGCACACACACATACATATGTACACACACATATACACACATAGACACACACACACATACGCATAGACACACACTCACATAATGCATACATATGCACACACATATACACATGCACACACATATACATGCACACACACATACACATGCATAATGCATACACATACACACATGCACACATAATGCATACACATGCACACATAATGCATACACATGCACACACACATACATATGTACACACACATATACACACATAGACACACACACACATACGTATAGACACACACTCACATAATGCATACACATGCACACACATATACACATGCACACACATATACATGCACACACACATACACATGCATAATGCATACACATACACACATGCACACATAATGCATACACATGCACACACATATACACATGCACACACATATACATGCACACACACATACACATGCACACACACACATATGTACACACACACACATATGTACACACACATATACATGCATAGACACACACACACATACGCATAGACACACACACACATATACACAAATACACACACATAGACACACATACACAATGCATAATGCATACACATACACACATGCACACATAATGCATACACATGCACACACATATACACATGCACACACATATACATGCACACACACATACATATGTACACACACATATACACGCATAGACACACACACACATACGCATAGACACACACTCACATAATGCATACACATGCACACACACATACACATGCATATTGCATACACATACACACATGCACACATAATGCATACACATGCACACACATATACACATGCACACACATATACATGCACACACACATACACATGCACACACACATACATATGTACACACACATATACACGCATAGACACACACACACATACGCATAGACACACACTCACATAATGCATACACATGCACACACATATACACATGCACACACATATTCATGCACACACACATACACATGCACACATAATGCATACACATGCACACACATATACACATGCACACATAATGCATACACATGCACACATAATGCATACACATGCACACACATATACACATGCACACACATATACATGCACACACATAATGATGCATTCACACACATAGATACATACATACACATAAACACATACACACTCATAAACACACACACATACACATAGACACACACACATATACACACACATACACACATAGACACATGCACATGTAATGATGCATACACACATACACATGCATACATAGACACATATAATGATGCATACACACACATACATATGCATACACACACATATGCATACATACATGCATACACATACACACATAGATACATACACACACATAGATACATACATATACATAAACACATACACACTCATAGACACACACACATACACATAGACAACACACACATATACCTACACACATACACACATAATGATGCATACACACACATACACATGCATACACACACATACACGTATATATATTGATTTCTAACCATTTTGTTTTATATGTTAGGTAGTATGGATCCCAGTAGAGAGAGAAAGGCGAAACTCACTCTCATAAAAAGTCTTATGAGAGCAAGAGTTCCGTCAGATACTCTAGGGGCCATAATGCGGGACTACGCAGAGATGTCCGATGAGGAGCTGGATTATACAATCCAGATGCTTACGCGATCAGACGAGGGCTCTTCTGCGGATCCACACGCAGGAAGAGAGCTATCTGCTCATAGGTATGTTTTTTTTCATAAACTTTTTTAATGATATTATAGCACATATTTTTATTTATTTCTATCTATATATTTTCAGGACACCTATACCACCTCCAGCACGTGATAGGAGAGCAGAGACGTTGCCTATGAGGACATGCATAGGCACGTTAGGACTAGAGTGCGACATAGAGCCAGAGGGAAATTTTGTATACATAGGAAATGGATTGGAGTTCAAGAGGAGAATGCGTGCACTATGCGACTCTTACCTGCGCTTTATCCACTTACCGTGGAAGTAAGTAAAAGTTTTACATATAAATTGAAATATATATCTTATGTTTTATTTATATTATGTTTTTTATTTTTGTAGTGAGCATGATGAGAGGGATAAAAAGTACGTGCTCAGTTCACTTGAGGCGGAGTTTGGGACAGGTTGGGCTCTTAAATGGTGTTTAAAAGAGATGCGGACACGTATGGCGCATCGTCGTGACAATGCACGGTATGTATGTATATGAGAGAGAGAGAGAGAACACTAATCTCGATATTAGGGTTTTGAAATCCCTAATTTAAAAACTCTAATTCAACCTTTTAGCCATATGTTTGAAGTATATGTACACCTCCGACGTCCTACTAGAGAGATGTCTCTCCTCCCAACCTTATGCCTCTATATATAGCTACTCGAATCAACGAGGATCATGATTCATAACATATGTAAAGATATATACACATCATGTAGATAGGATACATAAATATAAAATGAAGGACATATATTATGCATCACACATACATGCCTAAATGCACACATAAATATATATATACGTACTAACATATTTACATGTACATATTTACACATACATGTACATGCCTACATGCACACATAAACATATATATACATGCATACATATTTACATGTACATATTTACACATAGACACATATACATATATACATGTACACAATTATAAACACTTGCATATATTACGTACATGAATACATGAATATTTTACATAAATGCATATGCATATATACACATATGCATATTTAACACATGTATACATATATCACACACATGCAAACACATACATATACATGAAATACATATATATGCATACTAATATATGTATACATATAATACACATGAATACACACACATATGCATACATACATGATAAAAATTTACTCCTCGAAGATAAAGCTATATATAAAATAATTAGGCATAGCCCTGAGCTTCATGTTCTAACTTAGAAGAACATGATTTCATCTCTCTAGTAGGATTCATCGTTATTCAAGTTAACAAAAAAAACCTATTATCTGATATCCATTCAGAAAATGAAGTAGGAAGTTCTTTTTCCATCAAACATAGTAGCTCTTTGCATTCACGTTTTTTTTGTGGGATCGAATTTTTATCGATCTCTTTGGATGTAATCCACCTATACAAATCATAAAAACAATTGTAAAGAAGTTAATTAAAAAATAAAAGATATCCAATATTCATACATATTAAATATAAAAGTATCATAATTACCTTATAAGTGATCCAAGACGATAGATCACATCTCGTACTCCTTTCGTTGTACATCCATCGATAACCAAAGGTAAAATATGTTTCAAAAAGTTATGCCAGTCATGGGTCTTTAATCCAGATAAGCTCTTATCATCCATAGTAAACATGTTTTGAAACGATGCTCCATATCCTGTAGGAGTCTTGATCAATTGAATTCTATTGTTGATAGTCTGTATCTCTTTTGTTGTAAGTACCCAAGGAGCAGATGCATAAGTCGTTTCTTGTCGATGTCTATCAAAAACTGGCCATAACTTTGGTTTGGATTTTTTATCTTTCAAATCATTCCTTGATGTTGTGGTATCTTTTAGTCCAAGAAGATGCTGCTATAGTGAATAACCAATATTTTTGAATATATGCATAGGATCAAGAAGATGACATACTTTTAACTCTTTCCAATACTCCAAAGAATACCATATTGATATGTTTTCTGCGAGTGCCAATTTCCCTTTACCTCTGTTCACATACTCATTATCTGAATCATCACTGAAGATTTCTGCTTCTGGATCTATCAGAGGTCCATCTGTCCATTTTTTATACCAATCCATAGGCGTCATAGGTTTTGGATACTGGCCTCTTTCAAGCTTTCCATTAAAATGTATCGCTTCTCTTTTAGATCTTAATGGATGATCATCAGGCAAGAATCGTCGATGTCGAAGATAAATATTTTTGTTAAGATTCTTACTATAGATTGATCTCAACCAATCACCACAATATGGACAAGCTTTATAACCCTTAGTAGATATTCTTGCATCATGGAAAATGATAAAAATATAATTAGATTAAATCATATTTATTTACATGCATATTGAATAAAAAAATTACATCAATACCTGAACAAACGCCATATCCAGGAAAATCGTGAATAGTCCAAGCCACAATACCACGAATCGTAATATGTCTTTCATTGATGCTTTTCGATATATCAATGACATTAATACCTCTCCATAACTCTTGAAGATCGTCAATGAGAGGAGCAAGATATACATTCATATCTTTAACTTGTCTTTTGCCTGGGATTAAAAGTGAAAGCATTAAATGTTCCTTTTTAATGTTAAGATATGGCGAAAGATTGTAGTTTATGACTACCACTGGCCATGTTGACCATTTACTAGATTTCATGGAGAATGGATTAACCCCATCTAATGCAACTCCTAACTTTGGATTCTGTGGATTTTGTGCAAATTCAGGCCATGTAGAATCAATATGCTAAAAAGCAACACTATCATGAGGAATTCTGATTATTCCATCAGTACTTTTGTGATCATGTCCCCAAGTCAAAAGCTTTGATAATTCGGGGCTTTGAAACATATGTCTAATCTGTGGAGCCAATGGAAAATTTCTCAATACCTTATTCGGGATTTTACCTTCTTCACCCTTATATCGAGGAGATTGACATTTGGGACATGTCAAAGAGTCTGCATATTCACCTCTATATAAAATACAATCGTTAGGACATGCATGTATACATTGATAATCTATACCAAGATTGTTGATTATCTTCTTCATTTCATCATGTGAGGTAGGAAGAATATTTTGACTTGGTAAAAACTTTTCAGATAATAACCTGTAATTTTATCAAAAAAAGATATATTAAAAAAGGTAAATAAATATATATACATATATACATGTAGGTTTTTATTCTTACTTTAGATAAGGTAAGAACAAGAACTTGAATTGAATAGATACTTTTTGTCCACGCATCTTTTAAAACTATTAATGCATCTTTCAAAATATTTACGCAAAACAATCGTATCCTGTCAATTCACACATATGTTCATATAATGGTGACCTAGATGAATCGCATGCACAGAGGTTAGTCAAGATAGAGCAGGATTTCTCGGGTATGCAGTAAACCTCGTGCATGTCAATGATGAGCATCTGAACTTTAGGATACAAAGTGGACTACTCCATTATAATCAGATTGTTGTCTCTTGAGTAACCTCTGTGCATGCGACTCATCCAGGTCACCATTGCGAATATTTGGAAAGATGCATTAATAGTTTTAAAAGATGCGCGGACAAAAAGTTTCCATTCAATTCAAGTTCTTGTTCTTATAACCTTATCTAAAGTAAGAATAAAAACCTACATGTATTTATATATGTATATATATTTATGCATATATATATATATATAAATAGATAGAAAATTGAAATTTATACCTTAATAGTGTCGAAACAGATACATTACTCCATCCAAAACGATTTTGAAGGTTGAGAATAAGTAAGCTCGCATTTAGTCGTGTCAAATGAATTCCTTCATATACATGCTTTAGAGATTCCTCTCGAAGATATTTCTCATTTTTAGAAATATCCATGCTCTCACTGTCATTTTGATACCAATCCTCAATAAAATCTGCCATGCCATCATCTTCATCATTGTCACACAAATCTTGTACTTTATCATCTTTTGAATATAGATCTTTCAACTTTGCATATTGCACAGGCTTAGTTTTGCGTAGCCTCCTCATGGAAGCTTCTGATAAATGAGGTCTTATTGGTAATTGTGAATGTTGTGGACGAATATCATCAACATCATACATTGGAATCTACACATATAAATAAAACTCATTAGTATTCCATAAATGAATAAAAATTAAAGTTCAAATATAAAATTAAGTATATAACTTATTAAATATGGATAGAAAATTTTTATTCTCTCTAGCTAAAAGGTGCTCTTGGAGGTCTACGCCATCCATAATTCACTAATAGTTCATCACCAGCATGTAATGTAGTAATAGC